>CAJNIZ010047515.1:0-32188 GCA_905231905.1 Symbiodinium pilosum | reverse complement strand
AGGGTTTAGGGTTTAGGGGAAATGCAAACCGTTACTGTAGCGATTCTGTGGTAGTCAACCTGTCCCCAGGATTACTTAGGGTTCAGGTTTTTGGGTTTAGGGCTCCGGATTTGGGATCCACATAGACCAACGTAGGTACTAATTAGAGATGGTAGGGCCCAAAGTAGGTATCATGCACATACCCCTAAACCCCAAACCGGATCCACAGGGTATGGTTGATACTTTGCAGTGCAGGGAAAAGGGAAAGGAAGGGAAACTGGTGTGCTGTGAAGGACCTTAAAGTAAGCCACTATAATCAGCAAGCCCTCGTATCACATACCCATATGATGGTAACCTAAACCCTAGACCCTAAACCCTATATACCCAAAAAAATGGTTAGTTCAAATTCCTTGACAGCCGAAGGGAGGGAACGGGATGGGAAAGTGGGCAAAGCGAGGCTGACAGACATTGAAACCTCAATGCAGCTATCTCGAGCCTGACCAGTTTAGGGTTTGGGGTTTGAGGGTTTGGAGTTTTAAGGTTTGGGGTTTTAGGGTTTGGGGTTTAGAGTTTGGGGTTTGGTAGACGGTTGAGATTTGCGGGTTCAGGGTTTGGGGTCATAGGGCTTGGGGTTCAGGGGCAGGGCACCTGGGCTAAGTGAACCGCAAGGGTAGGGGAATGGAGCGCGGCATGCAAGGCGAAAGCTTCGCAGGGGCACCGTCGTCACCCCAGACCCTAAACCCAAAACCGGCCTTGGCGAACCTTTCCTTTCGTGTTAGGAGAAAGGCAAGGGTCGCAGATCTATTTTCCCAAATAACATGAGAAACTTCATTTAGCCCTTCAACGGTCATGGTCTTTACAGGGTGTTGTTTTTGCAGGCGACGATAATTCGGAAAGCAAAAGGGGCGGAATTGCGGCGTGTGCGAAGTAGGCCCCCCCAACTGCATCACTGGATTTCAAGGGTTGGCCAACAGACGCTCTGCGCAAGTACTCAGCACATGCTATTTGAACGCTTGGACCCTCAATGCCCTAAACCCCTAAACAGGTAAGCGTTAATGTCTTGGTAATTTCTCGGCATCTCCAGTGGGCCCCGTCGCAGAGGTCTGGGTTGAGAGTCGAAAGTGTACAGGGTTGAGGGTTCATAGAGTTTGGGGTTTATGGGAGTCAGAGTCATAGGCTTGACAATGTTTACAGGGCTTTAGGCTTTGGAGTCTGGGTGTTATGGGCATTTCCCCTCCCTCTTCCTTGTGTGAGGCGATGCAGAAGGCTGAGAATGAGCCTGAAGCTGAGACTTTACAAAGCCTTGCTTTACTGGTAGCAACAAATGCTCAAAAGCGCATAGTTTACTTGATGCATCCAGGAGTTCGTGCACTGGGGATCTTTGGGCACTAGCATGAGGAAACAGCCATGCAGCGCAAAAGAGTCTGACCCTTGCCCAGTTTGGCTGTGCTGCGTGACGAGCTCATGATGAAGATCCAAGAGAATGAGGCGCAAACCTTAAGCCCTAAATCCTAAACCCTAAATCCTAAACCCTAAACCCTAAGCCCTAAATCCTAAACCCTAAACCCAACTGGCAGACGGATTACTAGGTCCATGCTAGGGATCTTTCAGCTCTGGTTAGTGACTCTCAGTGTCATCATTTGCTGGCTCCTTCAGATGAGCTGTAGTCTAAGTGGGTTTAGGGTTTAGGGTTTAGGGTTCCTCAAAGGGGGTTATATAGGGGATTATATCGGGGACTACTGTAGCGGTTATTAAGGAGGATACTAGGAGTTTAGACTATAGCTCAGATGACTAGTAAGATTATTTCGGTTTCGGCTGCTACACACATACCCTAAGGGTCCAAGGACCCACATAGTAGGCTTTAGGGCCTAAATACTATAAAATGAATGGTATTGGGGTCCTAAATCCCTATTATTTGGGTCTTTGGACCCATACGGATATGTACTGCTCTCACAAACATTTTCGCTATTTGCCGCAAGCCTCATAGTCAAGAGATCCGGGCGCAATGCACAGCACACTCGAAGCCACCACTTGAGGAATCCCTCCCATCCTTCAAGACAATTGCTGGTGGTAATAAGGGTTAGGGACGATACAGGGGTAATATAGTAAGGTTTAGGGTTTAGGGTTGGTTAGGGACTAGATAGGGGTAATATAGTATATAGGGTTTATATTGGGGTTATATATTGGGTACTGCCCCCCTCAGTAACAGTTGGAATCCAATTCTAATATGGTTATATATAACCCTTAACTGACCCCTAATATAGAGTCTTACTGGGTGAGGGCAGTACCCAACCCAACTTAAACCCTAAAACTTTAAACCCTCAAACTCTAAACTCTAAACCCCAAATCCTAAACCCTAAACCCTAAAACCCTAGGGTCTATAACGGAATTATATAGTCTCTTAAGGCTTCACAAGTTTGGAACTTATTCGCTAAAGCCTTAACGGCAGCCTGCATGATGGTTGGAGTCCCTGACTTCAGGTTTCGAAGCTAAGGGATGCTGAAACCACAAGGCTTCCCCTTATAGGGTTGAAAGTGTTTAGGGTGTATGGATTTAGGGTTTAGGGGTTAAGGGTTTAGGGGTGTAGGGTTTAGGGATTTAGGGATTTAGGGTTTAGGGATCTAATTTACAGAGGGCCCCCAGGGATTCAAGTATACGAATAGTACCAATAATGGAGGATCTAATGGAACAGAAAATGGACACTCAATTGGAAACTGAGCTTATAAAGGGGGCTATATTGGGATCTAAGTATACACATAATTACCTACATTGGGCCTAAAGCCTGTCAACATTACCTACATCGGGCTACTTGGATGGACGGGGGGAATCAGGGGGCTCGCAAGATGGGAAAGCTAAAACCCTAAACTGCTAGGTGGGCTAGAGGTTCCGTATTGTAGGTTCCGACATGTTGGGGTTTCTTTCCTACCCCTGCCACCTTCGCTTAGCTCACCTTTGACGCCCCGGCAGGGAAGCAGAATCCTAAACCAAGGGTTTAGGGTTTACGATTTAGGGTTTGGGGTTTAGGGTTTGGGTTTCAGGGTTTAGGGTTTACGATTTAGGGTTTGGGTTTAGGGTTTAGGGTGAGCTGGTGGCGTCCAGGAGCTTCACATCCGCGTCTTCGAGGCACAGAAGCAGCATGATGAAGAGGCCAGAGCCAGGGATGTCGGATTGGCTATAAGTCCTCCTCGAGACTTAGCTTGGACCTTAGACCCTTAACCCTTTGGGATTCCCTTATACTCCTATTATAGGTAATGAAGGGTTAACCCTTAGCAGGGGTCCTAAGTGCCACGTAGAGTCTTTCAGGCCTTAAGGAACATGCTGGGGGACCATGCCTAGAGCGTCCAAGTACCCAATGATTAGATACTTGGGTTTGGGGTAATAGCAATTATAATGCAGGTTTGGGGGAAGTATATGATTATTAGGTACCTGGACTCTTAGGGATAGTAACTACATGTAGGATTCTTACTTCTTACGGGTGACAACGCGCTGGCAGCTTATGATATTAGGTCGTTGGTGTGCTCGGATGATCAAAGGTCGGCAATGAAGCATCTGGTCACTTGCTCCACTGCTCAGTTATATGCACTCGCTGACTGTTATATACATTGCATTTGTGAGATTGGCAGAGTATGCATACTATTCTTGGCCATGCTATCATGTACGAATCGATCTTCCTGTGGGGAGTGCTTGCGGCTGTAGTGCTGATCAGTTAATCATCATCAGCCATCAACTCAACATAGCCATCTCATCCGTGTCGCAGTTTGGATGCTTGGATATCCCCAAGAAGCAATCATGTGGGCATCACTCTGAGAATCAGCGGATGTTGGTATCGCTTCGGGCTCAAGCCAGGTTGGATTTGGACCTCGCAAGTCCCTTGCGTTCCCTACGCTTTGCTCCGGGAATATCATGGAGCGCTTCGATGGGAGTCCTGAAGACAAGAAAGCAGTACTTGGCCTCCTGACCGAGATGGGATACGCAGTTGAAGGTGGAGGTAGCGGGATCTCCCAATTGCAGCATGATGTAAAGGAACTTGGGCAGGAAGCCTTCATGGAATCCATTCCGAAAGATGTTGCTTTCCGGACAAGGGCAAACTTGAGCCGTTTCGTCAAGGCGTTGATGCTGGGAGAAGCAGATCCCAGCGATCCTGTTTCCACTGTGGTCCGCGCACCGCCTGCAGAGAAAGACGAGACGTTTCACATCATGCTGCACAACATCATGAAGGGGGACGAATACCGCAAGCTGACCCTCCGAGTCATTTATGCCTCAAGATTTGTGGACTATGAGTTGCAGAGCAGGCACCATGCGAAGTTGGTCCTTCCAAAGGGCTCCTCCCTTCAGCTGATGTGCCAAACGTCTGAAAAAGTCAGGTTTCATCGAGCATTCTCAGCAAAAGATCTTTCGGTTATAAAAGGCTACATGATCCTTGCTCACAGTTGGCTCAGAGACAGCTACTGGGTTGCTGTTAAGGGACTTAAATTAAGTTACCGTAATGGGTATATATAGTAAATAGTAGGGTTTCCCCAATATAGTAACTTAATTTAAGTTCCTTAACAGCAACCCAGGCTATGAGGGCTTTGCTGCTACTTTGAAACCTCCGCTTGCACCTTTACAGCCCACAGCCAGTGTCTACCACTTTTGTGGTCCAGATCCGTACCGAGGTGTGCTCAAGGTTTGGCACATGCAGGCCGGAGATGTCAAATCCGAAAAGAACCTGACAAAACTGGAACCATACCAATCCATGGCTGTGCTTCCGATGGAGCGAGCGCAACTGCACATGGAGAGCGAATATGAAAAGATGCACAACAAAGGCCATGCTATCATAACCCGCGAGGATTGTTCGGATAACAAGCAGATTCCCACAGATCAGCACGCTGGGAGGCATGTGTACATTTCCCAATTTGAGGAGCGTCTCTGGGCTGATGCTGGAGCCTTGGTAAATGAGCCTCATACGATTGATGCCCGAGCTGATCTGGCAGATGTTCAACATGAAGCTGACAAAGGTGTGCACAATGGGTTTTGCATCCGTCTGCACAATATTTCGGCCGAAGACCTGAAGTTCGGATTGAAAGTGAAGGTCAACCTGCCAGATGATCGTGTGGCACATTTTCACCTGGAAAGCCATTGCTACGGTGTGCTCCGACTTCCCGAGGGCTCATCGGTTGAGGTGAGCTACTGTCAGCATTAGCCTTCCTAAGGAACCATACGGGTGGACATAGGGGTCCTTCTTGTAGTTTGGTATAGTCCTTAATCTAGTCCTTAAAGAGGAACCCATGTCCATTAATTTTCTGGGGAAGTACTGACTGACCGTAGCTCAGGTGGAGTCCCAACCTGAGGAATTCCCGGAGTCCAAAGCTTCCATTATTCTCGACCCCAACGAGCTGGCGAAAGCCAATGGAGGCAATGTCTACTTCTGGAGCGCCTATGACCGAGAAGGTTGGAGTGAAGAGGAGACGGCGTTGTTGAATAAGTTCTGCCCCCTGATGATTTTGCTCCCCCTCTATCTCCTCGTAGTGTACATTTTGATGTGCATGGTAAATGCTCGGAAAAGGAAGCGCCCGCTTTGCCATATGATCCACAATGTGGGCCATGCTACCAGAGGAAAGGCAATCCCTGGGCCATGCATTGTGTGGCATTTCTGCCATTGCGATCGCCGCGGTGCGGAGACGCTGTTCCTGCGTCCCAAGCCACTCACAAGCAGCGATAAAGAACAGCCGGGATTTGCCATCACTTCTGCTCACAGCTGTGTTGTGCCTGCAGCTTCGCGCTTTGCGCTTACGATCTGGGACAACCCAAAGCACGACCCAGATGACATGCGGAAGTCCCTTTTGAGAGAGAAGATCGCTGACCTCGACACCCGCGAGTTCGAAAACCGACATGTTTATGTCCTTTGGTCTACAAGAAGCGCTACCCAGGAGTTCGCTCGTGGCTATGGCGGCGCCTTGCCGGGAGCTGGCCTACATCCCCAAACTGAATGGGATGCTCAGGCTGGCGCCTCTCTGGATCTTGAAGCCGGCAAGGTAGACCGTCCAAATGCCTGGGAGAAACCCTAGGGATTCAAGTGAGCTGTAGTCTAAGCTCCTGAAAGGGGATTTTATAGGGGAGTATTATAGGGGTTGTTAAAGGGGATACGAGGACTATAGACTATAGCTCAAGTATACAAATATTACCTAAAAAGGGTAAGGGGCTATGGGCATATGTTAGAGGTTATTTTAGGCCTATACTAACATTGGTCCCCAAAGTCTATAAACATTACCTACATTGGAATATTTGGATCCCCAGGGAAAGATTTCATTTGACCGAATTAGGGCCAGAAACTTGCTGGTAATCGAATACTCCCAAAGGGATGTTCAACTGGCCCCATGCATTTGTGGCTTGTACATTCTTTGCAAGAAAAAGGTCTTTCAAATTCAGCAGGGCTGTTACGCATTGCACAACTTCCCAGACCCCTTAAAGGATCCAAAACATGGAACCCCCTAATAAGCGCCTAGTTTCCCCAATGTAGTAATGGGCTCATATTGGGAGGGTTCGAGATTTCGGATCCTAAACCCTACACCCTAATCCCTAAACCCTATATATACCCCTATATAGACCCCTATATAGACCCCTATAAACACCTTTAAAGGGCTCCATTTTTTGGATCCTATAAGGGGTCTGGGTTGGCGGGCCCCGAGATGCTGTTTCAAACCTAAACCCTACTGTGAGGTTAGGGTTTAGGGTTTAGGGTTTAGGTTTCAGGGTTTAGGGTTTGGGGCTTCCACCTCAAATATCCCGTGTACGGCTTTGTGCCTAACCTCGCGGTACTCTCACGGTTGTGTTGCAGGTATAGGGATTATACGTCCCGATATAATCCCTATATAACCCTTATATAACCCCAGGGGCCATAGGACAAAAGCTTCAGGATGTTCAGTTGCCTCGGGCTTGGGGTTATGTGTTCAGCTGGTTTCTAAAGCCCCGGGATGGTTCAACCACCAGGTTACAGGGGCTGTACTTGGAACCCCAAACAGGGAACCCCCAAGAATATAGTAGGAATATCATAGGAATATACCTACCAGGGTCCTTGCCTTCTATTATATTCCTACTATATTCTTAGGATTCCCTGTTTGGGGTTCCCATTAGAGCCTTTTTACAGGTTGCCCCCAAGTGTGCGTACTTTTGAGGAGCTGATACCCCTGCATGCGCCACACAGTGATAGGCGCTAAGGAGTTAAGGGGGGGTTATCTAGGGGAGTATTGGGGTTTGGGGTTTAGGGTTTAGGATTTAGGGACCTACTAGGGGTTTAGACTTTACAGTAGCTCAGAAGGGGAGGAGCCTTTGCAGGCCTTGGTTCCTTGTTTTACTTCGCGAAGTATCTGGAGGACACCAGCATATCCAAGGGGTCCGTGTAGCTATATCGTATATACTTGGGCCCTAAAGCAGTTATATGGGAACCTTTTTTTCCAGCCCAAAATAATATAGCTACATGGGCCCTTTGGGATTGACGAAGAGCCATGGTCCTGCAGCGTTCCTGGGGTTGCTGCTTGGAGCCACCATGCAAGAAAGAGCTAGTGTTGGGCAATTCTGGAAGCGCCCCAGACTGCAGGGGGACGTGTAAATCTACAGGCTTCCTCAAAGCAGCTCACCGCATGAGTCGGAGAAGCTTCTGTCCCCCTCATTCTTGCCGAAGAACAGTCCTGTTGTTCTCCTAGGGTCACGGAGGCATAATCGGCTTCCTTATCTCCGGATTGTTGCGAGCGGTGCTAGTAGGCTTTCGAACAAATCAAAGTCCTACCTTGCTCGCCCCCGAGTCTGAACACGATCAGGAAAACCAAGAGGGTCCCTGTACCCAATAGTTAGGTACTTGGGTTTTGGGTAGTAGACATTGTAATACAGGTTTTGGGGAAGTATATGAGGCTTAGGTACTTGGACCCTCAGGGAAAGAGGCCCACAAAACAACTGCCTTCTGAGAAGCCACAGTAACCCACAACCCGAATCTCTCTTGATTTCGTATCTCCTCTCACACCCTCGGTAAACCTGCGCTGGAAGGTGTCTAGTAGTCTTCCACCCTCCCCAAACCCTAAAATCACAAAGGCTAAAACTGCCAACACCCTGACCCTGCTCCTAGGAGTCCTGATCAAAATCTTGAAGCTCCAAACCCCAAAATCCTAAACCCTAAGCCCCAAACACTAAAAGCTCGAAACAGTATATTAAACCCCGAAATCCAAGGCGGAACGGCTGCGGGATACAGAAGCCAGCCGAGGCGCGGACGGACCTCGTCAACAGTAATTCCACTTGATAGGGACCATGCAAAGTGTATGAGTTGCAGCAGCCTAACATATGCGTACATATGTGGGCGTACGTGCAGGTATATGTGCAGGGTTTCAGTAATGTGCAAGTTGGGCAGAATAACGCCAAATCGTGGGTCGGTCTTTTGGGGTAGCGGCGGAAGGAAGGAAACTTTCGAGTGGCATCTAGTTCCCCTTTGGGACTTAGCTTGGACCTTAGACCCTCAAATCTTTGGGATTCCGTTAGACTCCTATCATAGGTGCCTAAGGCTTAACCCTTAGTATGGGCCCTAAGTGCCACGTAGGTTCGGCAGCCTGTCAGAAGGTGTGGGCAGCATCCAATGTACCAGATTGGCTAGCTATGACCTTGCTCCCAGGGTTTAGGATTTAATTGGGGCTTAGGGTTTAGGGTTTAGGGTTAAGACTCAAACTTGAACCTTACCAAAATATGGATGTACATGCACATCTGTGTCAAGGACAGTCCAGAATGGCTCTTTTAACCTCTCCAGCGCTGAGTTTCAGATTTAAATCTCTTCCGTGAGGTTGTATCTCTGTTATAAGGTTACATAGGGGTCTAGTATACGGATTATTGATGGGGATACTGGGAGTTTAGGCTATGACCCATAAGGGGCAGTTCCAAAAAGGGATTCCTCTTCAAGGGTACCTATAGTAAGGATTTTGGTGTCTATGTTGTGGTCCTGGCGCCCCCGCAGTCGTACCCCCAGGAAACTGTGGCATACGTGGGCTATACCCTGTTGTAATATTTACTTTTCCATGTTCTTTTCCATTATCTTTATATTATACCCCTACATAACCCCGATGCCATCTGGCAACGAGACTTCGCCTTGCAGCTATCATGATGCCACTTCGCCTGGCGCTGAAAAACGCATCCCAGAAAGCAAGAGTTGATTGAAGTTTCTTAGAAGGACATACCTTAGCATGATTTGGGGGGATCGCTTCCTGGATGTGTTTTCAGTAGTTTGTCAATGGTCCCTGTGTGACAATCTAGCTTCCCAAGCCTATCTCTATTCTCTATTCTATACACCAAAGTATGCACACGTACTGAATGACCTGTCACACGAAATTTATTCCCAATCACACCAAGAAATGCACGGAGGACACCTTATTTCCGGATACCTTCCATATCTACTTCCCGGACTCAAAGGCCTATATCTACTTCCCACAGTTGAAAGCCTATCTTGTACAAGACCCAAATCAACTGCATGTGCTCCTCAGTCGTGCATGTGTTGTATTAAAGTAGAAATGCCATATTATAATAGAACAGAAGGAAACTTAAACATGTCTGAACTAGGGGGAACGGAATTACCGCACGAACCCCCCGAGCCAGAAGGGAAAGGCTCCGTAGATGTGCACTTGGGCGGTAGGAAAGGGGAAATAAAAAATAAGAAGCAAATATGGTTCCCCTGAGGTATAGACAGAATGTGGGGTATATAGCGATCTGATTATATACCCAAAGAAATATTCTATCTGCTTAAGGGGGACTACAATGTTTGGAGGAAATCTCAAGAATGCAGGATAGGAAGTATTGAGTTTTACAGCCCAAGCAGGAAGCACTACCCCGGGAGTGGGGGTACAGCTTTGGGGTCGTCTAGATTGTTGGCCACCCATTTGTGGAAACTGTCAGCCGAGACCCTACACCCCAAACCCTAAACATTAAACCGTAAACCCTAAACCTACCCTAGAGCATGACTCATGTACAAGACCTCTCCCAGGGATCTTTTTGGAGCCTAAGGCAGGGTAGTGCTTGGGTACTGCCCCCACCCAGTAACAGTCGGATAGTTCCATTGTAGTTATATATAAAAATGTAACATATAATCTTATGTAGCCTTGAATATGACCCCTGATTGTAGACTGTTGCTGAGTGGAGGCAGCACCCAAGGTGTATCCCGAAACCGTAGCCCTAAGGCCAACACACAACTGCCAATCTCGAACTTTTCCCAACGTTGGGCAAGGTCGAGATTTGGAGCGCTACGCATCCAAGCTCCAAAGCACCAAAGAGGAGGCACCTGTGGGGCACAGCGAGGATGTTTGGATGGGGGTTGTGTGAGGTTTAGACTTTCAAGGTCTGGTTTCGGGTTTTAAGGAAGAGACGAGGGCTGAAGGCTGAGGGGTTCTAACTTGAGAGTAGAATCTGAGGGTTGGTAACGAAGTGCCTGGTTTTTGTGGGTTTGGAAAGGGTCCTGTTTCAGAAGATTCCATGTGTTGTGTGTTTGGGCAGACGGTTTGGGGTCCGTCGTTCATCCAATAAAGCAAGATTAGGGTAGGAATGGTTCACTTCGTAAAGTAACTCCAGGTTGCTTAAACCCCAAACTTAAAACCCTACATGTTGAGGGGGTGGAGAGATTCAATACGGGGAGGTGATTGATGTAGAAGCCTGGGCACTGCTATAGCCCAGATACAAGCATAGTAAAATGTTTGGGGTTTAGGGATACCCTGAAAACCTTACCCTGAAGAGCTAAATAGCCCGATGTGGGTATTTACAGACTTGAGGGCCCAAGAGAGGTATTCTCTACACATCCGCAGACTTCAGGGCACAATGTAGGCACTATGCTTGGATCCCTATATAGCCAGCTTGATGACACCAGCTTCCATTTCATTTTCGATGTTCTTTTCCATTTGATTCTCCATTATTTGTATTATGTGTATACTTGGACCCCTAGGGCATATAACCTAAACCCTAACCCCCAAAACCCTATGGAACCCCTATATATAGTATCTTCCCTTCTTTCCCACAGACTCCTAAACCCTAAACCACAAAATTTGCATCCCTATGGGCTATACCCAAAATCCAACATGCCAGGTGGAGAAGCTCTCCTCAGAAAACGGGCGAATGGTGGGAGTCCTGAGTAGGCAATCAGTTGGAGATTGGTTTAGGGTTTGGGAGTTAACGTTTAGGATTTAGTGTTTACGATTTCAGGTTTTAGGATTAACATGTTGGGTTGAGGGTTCAGGGTACAGAGTACAGACCAGTAACTGGTTCAGTTTCTGGAGTCCGTTTTTCGTAGCCATAGGTGGCCAGCGGGGTCGTTTAGGATGAAGGGGTGGAATTGTCTCACAAGAAGGACCCTTGGCACCCCCCCAAATACCACTATCCTTCTAGCCATGGTTCTATGATTCTAAGAAGCTCCGGTCCATAGACCCAGCCAAGACCCAAAGAGGCAACAATACTTTTGAGAAACTCCCAAGTAGCGGAGCAAGCGATTCTGGAGCAGGTGTATGGAAGCTCCGAGATTTGGATACACTTAGTGTTTTCTGATTTAGGCGGATCTGCTGTTTTGCATTGCTGAAGACGGTCGCAAGCTTCAGCGGTGCGAGTCCCCGACAACTCCCCAGAGAGCCCAATAATTACCCTTTCATTCAGGAGTATATACCCTAAATGCTACTAAGGTCCCAAATATGCATTGATTAGGCGATATTCCTTAATTGATGTAGACCGCTGATTAATAACCACCCTCCCCTTAATGGGGATTAGGGATCCGAATATTAAGGCCCTTAAAAAAAAGGAAACAGTCTCCATTTTCTTCTCCGTTATCCCGATATATTCCCATATCACACCCCTGTATTACTATATTACCCTTACAAGGCCCTTAAAAGGAGGGGGGTGTATTAATCGTGGGTCTGCATTAAGCTATATTCCTTAACTAAGGGTATATAACCCCTATATAACCCTTAAGAAGCCCTAGAAACCCTCATATAACCCCTACATTGTTAATCATGGAACCCTAAACCCTAAACCCTAATCTACATTAAGGCGTATTAGGCTCCCTGGGTCCTGAGGCCGAACGCATCAGCACATTGGCTGGAGACTTAGCGACCTCCTGCATGGGCAGATGGGGGTGCCCAAAGTAGGAAGCCTGGGTTCAGTGTTTAGGGGGTTGGGGTTTGGAGTTTAGGCTTGGGGGTTTGGGTTTTAGGTTTTAGGGTTTAGGGTCTATATGCTTAGGGTTTAGGGTCTACATGTTCAGGGTTTAGGGTTTATATGTTTAGGGTTTAGGGTCTACATGTTTAGGGTTTAGGGTATATGTTTAGGGTTTAGGGTCTAGGGTTGTGGATTTAGGGTGCAAATGTGCAGATTGGTGCTCAAAGCCGGATGCCTTTCTGGATAGAGGGAGTGGCGGTTTCTGGGGGAGCTTCCAGAATGCCAGAGAGACATGGGGATTTCTAGGAGGTCATGGGTGACCCCCTTAAAGATTCGATGGGAGTTCTTCTTGGAAACTCTCATCTTGAGTAGGAACATACGTCCCGCACATGAGCTGGGCAGATTGCTCTTTTAGGGTTTAGGGTCCAGGAGTTTAGGGTTGAGATTACGGACAACAAAACGGAAACTACGATATTATAGGGTTAAGGGTTCAGGGTCCGGGGTGAGTCAACAACCCGTGATTCTTATGGCTAGTTTGGCTTGAAACAGCTCCATGCTACGTAGAGTCCTTGTCATAGGGGCTGGCGGCTGGGACCCACAATTTTGAGGACCTTCCCAGTTGTGAGGCTCAATCACTGAAGACGTTCGCATCCTTCAGTGGAAGTGCAGTCACGCTTAGAATCCTTCCCCCCCACTCAACATATTGCACTAGATTTAGTCTACTATGGATACTATTCTTGATACTAAAAAATCCTGCATGCCCTTAGTATACTGTAATCTCATAATTCCCAAGGTATAAGGTACTTAGGGTCATGCAGGATTGTTAGTATCCACCTGGTCTACTGTGGATATAGTCCCCCTTAAGTAGATACAATATGGGGTATATGGAGATCTTATTATATTATACCCAAAGCAATATTCTATCTACTTAAGGGGGACTATATTATTTCACATCAGGGGTGGGTGAAAGGGGAGCTTGGTAAGATCAGCGGGAGTCGATGGCAGCGGCTTAGCTTCAGCGCGGCTGGCCATGCACAAAATAGGGTTCAGGGTTTTGGGGTTTAGGGTTTAGGGTTGAGGGTTTGGGGTTTAGGGTTTTGGGTTTAGGGTTTAGGGTTTTGGGTTTAGGGTTTAAGCTCGTTCGATTAACTCGCAATAGCAGGCCTTTCTTTGGGCGCTCTGGATATGGGGGTCACCAAGGGTCATCTACACCATCATCCCAAGGATTTCATAGGGTGTTTTCGGAGAAGCCCCGAATCCAGGTTGAGGGAAACCCAAGAAAGGAAGGAGGCCCCAAACAGTGACATCCCAATCGAACAGCAGACTTGGAGTAGTGCTTTGATTATAGCTTCGGTTTACCTGTCCATAGGATTTGTTGGGAATGTTGGTGAGTTTGCATAATAGTTTCCCAAAATAGGGGGACCCCAATATAGACCCCCAAATATAGTAATCCTGATTAAAGGGACCCCTAAAAAGGTAGCCCATTTTTAGGAAACCCCTAAACCCCTAAAGCCCCACATTGTAAGAGTCCCACCTACGAAGCCTGAGGACAACCAGTTGTCCGCTTCGGCTCAACTGTCTCAGAGCCGAACCCCCAGCTTTCTAGGGATTAGGGTTTAGAGTTTAGGTGGCTAGTAGGGAATAAGAGAATATGTCATAGGGCTTGGGTTTGGGGCTAGCAGGAGATAAAGGAATATTAGCCCTATATAATCCCTGGGTACTATATTCCCTTACTCCCTATACTATCCTTATATAATCCCTGTAGAATCCCTATATTTCAATACATATATATATATATACGCTTATTCCCTACCAACCCCCAGTAAGGCTTCGTCAGGATGGGGAGGGCCTCGGATGGATCTTGAGTCTTTGACCTATAGGCTTGATCTCTCGGGTGGGAGCCTTAACCTGATTGTGGGCTATACTGTAATCTAAACTTTTAGCATCCCCCTTGATAACCCGTAATTATAGTAGTCCCGTGTGTTATCCCGTATACAACCCCCTTTAAGGAGTTTAGATTATGGCTCATGTAAGATTCATGTGTTCTTGCCTTTCAAATACCCAGGCAAATCCTTGATGCCTGATGAGTAGTGTTTTATTTGGGGGTACTATGGTACCCATTATAGAGTAAGATCATATCCTCCTTTTGGGGTATAGTATTTCATGTAAGGAATATGGTAGTTTCCCAAAATGAGGGACCCCAGTATAGACCCCAAAATACTATAGTCCTTATTATTGGGACCCCTAAAATGGTACCCCTAATTTTGGAAAATTCCCATATAATCTTACGGGGTTTAACCACCAAAAAAACGCTACTCTGATGGCTCTGGAGCGCTTGAGGTTTTGAAGGCGTTGCCGCTGTGCGTGACTTAATGACCCCCCAGCTGAGTAGTATTTTCTTTGGGAATACTATGGTACCCACATATAGAGTAAGATCATCTCTTCTTTTTTGGGTATTGTATTTTATTTGCAGAATATAGTCTTACTCGGTTCAACCACCAAAGAAGCACTACTCAGCTAGACTTCGGATGTTTCTGCAGCTCTGTCGTGTCAAAACCCAGAGTTATCCCAACCAAACCTGAACCCTGAACTACATCCTAAACCCAAAATCCTAAACCCTCAACCCCAAATCCTAAACCTGAAGACCTGAGCAGGGCTGCTACCTTGTCCATTCATCCCAAGATTTAATGGAGAATCCAGTGGAACAGCACAAGGAAAATGAAATGAACAAAGTGTGGTTAAAAGGTGGTTTATAGTTTTTCGTTGTTTTTTAGGAGTTGTTATCCCCAACAATTCAGAATCGAACGGATCATGAAATCAACGCTGAGCTATCCTTGGGCTATGCTTTTCCGCTTCCCGCAGAGTTGGTGGGGGAGGACCTCGACTTTTAATGGCCAGAGGCATCCTTCATAGTAGTTTCTGGCCCCACTAAGGGTTTAGGGTTTAGGGGTTTAGGGTTTAGGGTTTCAGATTGATTCCTTTGGCCCCCAAGTAGTCATTGTGTTAAGCATACCGCTGTGCAATATGCGATTGAAAGGAACTTGGGCCAAAATTTCAAGCTTTATGAGGATCCTTATTACCAAGTACATCTCAACAAAAGCGAGCGCTTAATCCTACAGTTGGTGAGTCGGGAATAAGAGAGTAATACTTGTGACACATTCTAGAAGATCGATTTTCTCATATGGCTGTGTCCTCAGGCCTTCGGGAGCAGTTGGACAAGGAACGCCAAGAGGCATCACGCTGTACGACCCAAGGACTTACTCATTGTAAGCTGGAAAGGAGGGCATCCGGATAGATGATCTCCATGGGCAACCATGTCACGGTCCCCATAGTTCAGTCCTCCGATACCAGGCAAGCCTCGTATTTCCCTGTATTATGTCGCATCCGTATTCAGCTTCCCGCATTCCCATCCAACCGATTCGAGCCTTGAGTAGACCACGAGGTAGATAGTAACCGTTCTGACAGAACCTGGCCAGTTTACCCTTCTGGGCTATTGGCCCCCGTAAGTAAATAGAATAAAGGGTGTATTGGGATCTTATTATCATTTACCCAAAGCCATATTTTATCTACTTCAGGAGGACTATAGACCTCCAAAACTAATCTCAAGGCCCAGAAGGCCTTGCACAATCCTGCTACTATACCGGTATGTATGTGTAGACACACTTTTCCTACAGGTCCCACGAATCTGGGTTGGGCTTCACTTTAAATGCGGGAGGGGGCAGGGAAAGCCTACAGACCCTTTCATTTCAGGCAAGGGTCAGGCTAAATTGTACATGCCAAGCCATCGCTCCTGTATGGGGCGGCCCTTATCATACGCGGAGGTATTTTTGAGTAGAGATGATGCAGTCAAAAGATATAATATATATATATACAGAATATATACATATAGACATACACATATCGATGCATTACTTCAATGTAGAAAGGAAGTCTGAGTATTGGGGGTGAGGAGATGGCCCGGGGGGTGCCTGGCCTGTAGCTCTCGGGCTTTGGGGAATCCGGCTCACGAAAGGCCCTCTGATGTTTGAAGGCTGCGATAATAGCGGGGTATCCCTAAGACTCCATGTCATGTAGGTCAGATTTATACACTTTGGGGCCCAATGTGGGTACCATTTATAGACTGAGAGCCCTATAGGGTATGGGACATTTCGGAGTAAGAAGGTCTTCAAGGCAGATGGCATTGCCACACTGGCCTGGCTCTTTAGATATCCAAAATCAAATGCCCCTGCAAGGCCCTGACTGCTGTTGTTGAAAGCTGCCTCAACCCCAAACCATAAATGTCAAGTTTTCCAAAACAAAAGCAAACCCTTTGCCCCTTGTACAGACCGGAATCTCAGCTTGAAGTGCCTGAAGTGCTTTAAGCCTGAGTAATTTGGAAGATGATCTTCTTACATGACTGCATCTATACTCTAAACCCTAAATCTTTTTTTAAAAAAAAAGAAAGAAAAAAAAAACCGTATACCTATAGGTGTACCCCAACATCAAACCCCTGGAGTTGAGTCAGCTTGGTTAGACGAGTGCCTGCCTGTTTCAGGCAACAGCGACCACGGCTGCTTTGCAGTCTCGCCTTGCTCAATGGGTGCAAGACCAAGCCTATTCCTTGCATATGGTCCCGACAGGGTAGCAGGTGGATATAGGACCCTCTCCAAGAGTAGAATGATACTACAAGTACAATATTTGGGGACTACTTAGCCACCGGTGATTCTGGACCCGTTGAATGCGGGCAAGGTGAAGAAATGGTATCATGTAATATTCCACGCTTGCTGCCAGTATGCTAGACTGGGTGCCAGTCACTCACTGAAGCAGCATTGGGCGGCTTCACACGGCTGAAGAGGTTGTGTTGTCAATCGCCTTTGGGCGCACATTTTGCGTTAAAAGCCCTGCGGGCCTGGGTACTTCTCAGGATCATGGGTCCTCTCTAAGGGTCGCTATGATACGGATCCTGCTATACTTTGGGGTAAAGAAGGGGACGCCTTGGGCTTCAGGCATGGTGTTCATGCTGGGCTGCTTTCTGATACAGGGGTTTCCCAAAATTAGGGGTACCTTTTTGGGGGTCCCAATAATAAGGACTATAGTATTTTAGGGTCTATATTGGGGTACCCTTATTTTGGGAAACTACCATATAGGGATTTCTCAGAAGAGGGAGCTGAAACCTCACTCCACCCTCTGCGAACTATCCTAATTGTACACGGCATGTATTTCCGGGGGCCCCCATGAACCCCTACTTTGAGTATCCTCCATATGCCCGGATGGGTTGAGGGTTCAGGGGTTCTATCATGGAGGCATACCTAAGACTTATACTGGGTTGCTGTTAAGGAACTTAAGCTAAATTGCAATAATAAGGAGCCCCTATTATTTGCCATGTACGGATAATGTGGCGTAGCTCAAGTTCCTTTACCGCAACCCAGTATAGTAACTTCTTCCCCTAATAGTGAACACGGCCTCTATCTCATAGATTAAACCTTTCCTTTAACAGGGGCTTATCCGTTGTTTGCAATATTTCGGACCAGGGAGCGGGGGCTGTTCAATATCAGGGTTAGGGACTGGTCATAGAAATGCATGTCGCGTGGAAACTCCTAAAACTTCAGCCCTGCAACCACCAGGCACCACGGGGCTCAACAGGTCTCATGACGCTCCCATTGGCCACTGTTGAGCACTTTAATGGGAGCTTGAATACTTGCAAATCTTGTTCCCAGCTTGAATACTTGCAACTCTTGTTCCCTGATGGTTCTTGCATGCCCAGAACCTCCTACATGGTTCCTTTTTGGGCAGTATTTGATGAATTACAATCCCTTACCGAACCATAACGAACACCAGAAGGAACGACGTAGGAGCCCGGCAGTAGTAATTCTATGGGATAATCAAGGCCCAATGCTACCCATGGTGTCATTGAAGCGGAAATTTTCCGCAGGGACGAACGTTGCACTTTCTTGAGTTCCCCTAATGCAACTTTCCCTAGGAGCCCAGTTATCCGTATTCTGCCCTGTTGTTGGCTAAACTTTATAAACCCCCTAAACCCTAAACCCTAGAGTAAGCCCTGAAACCCTAAGCCCTAAACCTACAACGCAGGAGCATGTAAAGCAGTAAGCTGGACGTCTAGGGTTTGTATGAACCTTAACAGTGTGAGGGCGCACCTTGACGAAAAACTGGCCTCCCCACATGATTTAGTGCTTGGGTATTCGGGCTTGGGGTTTAGGGCCTAGGGCCCTCTAGGGTTTAGGGGTTTAGGGTTTAGGTTTAGGGCCTAGTGCCCAGGTTAGATGATTTTAGAGTTTAAGGTTTAGGCTTAGGATGGCTTAGGTTTAAAAGTTTACGAGGGTCTACATTCTATTTCTTCCTAGGCTTGTAGTTTCAAGAAGATCACATGCAGACTTCCCTCATTGTAGGCCTGATGTCCCAGCTTCTTTTTTAGGTTCAGGGTTGAGGGTTCTGGGAATAGTAATTGATGCAAATCTGTGCAACCTATGTAATCCCTTTGCCCTGAACCCTGAACCCTAAAACGCCCAAGCCCCAAATTCCTTAAACCCTAAAACCCTTCAACTCCATAGTCTGAATTCTCTGAACCGTAAACTCAATCCTTCCTAAATTCAAAAGTCCCTTAGCCTCTCGTATCCCTTCTTCCTCACTTGTGATCAAGACCCTAAACCTCAAGCTGCCACCGTAAGCCGAAACCCTAAATTGCATCCCTTTGGCTCAGGTTCCCTTCGACTGGGCCTGCCATGAGCTTTGGCGGGGGCCTGAGAAGGGAGGCTTCAGTGTGTTGGGTTTAGGGTGTAGGGTTTACGGGTATTCAGGGGTTTTAGAAGTGTTTAGGGTATTTCATGTATTTAATGCGGTACCCAGGGTGTTTACCGGTATTTACGGTTCAGGGTAGGGTAGAGCTTGGGATGTGGGATCGCGGGCTCAGGTGTAGGCTTGAAAAAGTTTAGGGTGTCGGATTTAAGGTGTATAGGGCTTGGGTTTTGTTTGTTCACATTGCAGGGGTTCGTGTGTAGGTCTTTGGGTTTCAGATTGCAGCCCGAATGGTCCTACATGGATGTAGTACTGTGGGAATACTTAAAGCCAGTCCTTTAGAGGGGCTTGTGCATATCCTACCTGGGTAGGCGGGCACATCGGGATGGGTCTACTTTGCATGAGGGATAGAATCTTTTAGGGGTGTTGTCCCTGGGGCACGTGGACTACCACTCCCTTTTCACAAATCCCAAACCCTAATCTTTAAACGTCAGCCCTCCAACCCTCTATGTTTTGGAGGCCTCCCTAATCTTTAAACACTACAGTTCCACCCCCAAAAAGAGAAAAGCTCTACATGTTGAGTAATCCTCACCTCACCGAAACCAAAGGAGCGGCTTCGGCCTTGGATCGCAACAGGGGCGGCTGGCTCGGCAAAGAGAGGAGGCCTGCATGAGCTGAGGAGGAGTGAGTAGCAGCCGTTCGTTGTGGTAGAATATACAGTCCCCCTTAAGTAGATAGAATATGGCTCTGGGTATATCATAATCAGATCCCTATATACTCCATATTCTATCTACTTAAGGGGGACTATAAGTAGTAGTAAATTGTAGCAGAGTCTTGAATCGTTGTACGAGATTGTCCGAGGAGGCCTGCATGAGAGCCATGGAGGGGTTAGGGCTAACTCCAGCTTCTCATACTCGCCAAATATTCTTGGGGCCTCTAAATAATGCCCGATAGCACCCCCCGCGCATCCGAGAATGCAGCACTTCTGAAGCCAATTCCAGTCAAAAGACTTGTCTCGCAATGTCTGTCTACCCTAGTCGTCCCGGTACACCTCGTCAAGGCACAGTGAGAGCTGGCAGTAAAGAGCCTGCCAAATCTTCCCTACGCAGTCCTCAAGGTTAAGGTCAGCCATTGTCCCTATCAGTTCCTAGGGTGCACAGGGCTTATATACCGCTCTGCTTGGCAACTCTTAAAAGCTGTTCCTTTTCGATTAAAAACATTAGCCGACCCCTAGCCTTAAATCCTTAACAGTATCAATCAGCCTCCATAGCCTACACGCATAGCTTGAAACTCCAAATCTCCCAGCCCCACAAGACTTACTGGTGCTCAAGGAAGGATGGGGGAGTGGATCACTACAATAATCCCAATACAATCCCCATTTCTCTCTCTATCTATGTATATATATATATATACTTATGCCTAGAATGCTACCTATGTTCACCCTTAAGCACCACTTGGAAGAGGGACATCTAGCTTCAAGCATGGCCAACTTTGTGGCAGGCCCTCTCGGAGCTTTCGTCTGCTGTTTTAGAGGCTCGTTCGCTTAAGATCCTACCAGGGGGGGTGTCCGAAACCCAGAGGCCCTAACCCGGGCTTAGGGTTTAGGGCTTAGGGGTTATATTGGGGTTATCTAGGGATAATGGAAAAGAAAATGGAAACTAAGGGGATTATAGGGACTATATAGGGTTTACATTGGGGTTATAATATGAGCTACGGACGAAGTTAAGTTTGGGTGGGGGGGACCTATAGGGGATTATATAGGTTTTTTTGGGGGACCTATTAAGGGATATACTACAAATCCAGTCCATACCTCATATCATGAAGGCTTCCATGTCACTTTTCATTTATATTTCCAGCATATCCTGAAATATACTACACCAGGCCCAGTAGGCCTTCAGCTTCGGGGTTATGTAGAGCCTACTCTCTTGCCCTGCGGTTGATTCGGCGGTATACCCTTCTGCCAACCCTTGAGAGTATCAGCATGTCGGCAGAACAGCCTTGCTTTAGTGCTGTTGACAATTGCGACTGTTGCAGTAGTATTCTTATTAGTACTACTAGGGTTATTACCATTATTACTATTCATATGCTTGATACTAGACATCTCGCATGACCTTGGTATACTGTGTCACCATTATTCCGGTCCTATAGTTTGAAGCATATGGGTCATGCATGAGTTTTAGTATCCGCCGTAGGAAAGCAATCAAGGCGTCAAAAGGCGAAAGGCCTCACCAGGACGTTTGCCGTCATGAGTCCTGCTTGGATACTGTAGGTTTCGCTGCCTCCCTCAGATCTACCCTACTTCGTGGAAAGCGTGGTACCTCTCATCTACCCCAAATCCAAGGATGCTGGTCGAAGGTTGGATTTCCATTGCTAATAGATAACGCCATGGTAAAATCCTTGCTGCGAGATCGTGCGAAGCCTTTCTTTTCTGGGAAACAGTTTCTGCAGACTGGCCTTGCTATTGAAAAGCTAGCCAACCATTAGGAAGTGACAGGAGTACAGGAACCCTAGATCGGTTATGTGTTCAGGTGAGTATCAGCTTCCTAGTGGAGAGTAGTGTAAGAGACTTCAGGCTTCCACCTGGAACGCTCAGAAACTTTGTTCCGCACATGTCATGCAAATCTTGCCATGCTAGGTCGTCCATACTGCGCGGGGCAGACAAGTGGACATGTTTCTGTTCAAGCTGCAGCTTTCAACCCAAACATTCGATATTGACCTCCTTCTTGTTTTATGATGATGCCAGTGTCCTTCAGGGCTCCATAGTCGCAAGGCCAAGAACACTCAACCTTAGTGCAATCTGTTTCTTGCAAAGTGGCAGATGTCCTTGTTTTGATGAGTTTGTTCTAAGCCTTCTGGCCTGGGAATCCTGATGTTGCTCAGCAGGATCCTGTGCAAAGCAATGTGTACCCTGGAGGTCACGAGCCGGCGCCTGTCTTGCTATAGTGTACTGCCTGCAAGGCAGCTAGCGCACTGCTACACTTTATTTTTCAAAGGTGCTCCAGCTGTCTTACAGAGACGCCAGCCCAAGCAGCAGACTAGCACGACAATCAACATCAAAATGTTGTCTTGTGGCCCACAAGCTATGCTCCTTGGCTGACTAGGCCAGAGGACCCACAAAGACCTGAGCCAAATCCCAAGCCCCCCAAAGCCCTAAACCTACTACCCCTATAGCCACCCAAGTTTCAGATGGGACAGGCCTGCCGGCAAAGCTCTGGAGCTTTGCAGAAGTGGTCTTCTGCTTTGCTGGGAGGTCGGACTTGGGGTTTCAGGGTTTATAGGGTTTAGGGTTCAGGCTTGAGGGTTTAGGGCTTTCGGCAGGGAGTCATTAGAGATGGATATGCGGCTTGCGAACTTAGATGTTTTTTGGATGCAGGGCTTGGCAGTTTTGGTGGCAGTTTTGGACGCAGAGCTTTCGGAATCTTACAACTTAGAGTTCTGCGGTTTAGGACGTAGGGCTTGGAGTGTTAGAGCTAAGGGCTTGCGCTTTGGAACTTAGAGTCTCGAAGATTTTGTGTTTCAAGGGTAGGTCTCGGGCTGTACCTGGACCCTGGATGTCCTACGGGGCAAGTTCCCTTTAAAAAACATAGGACAAGAACTAAAGATGGAAGCTTCCATAAATATGAGGGCCCCAAAATCGCCCCAAAATGTTATACTGCTTATTATCAGGACCCCCGAAATGGTACCCCTAATTTTGGGAAGCCCTAAACCCTAAACCCTATACATGCCTATATGACACCTATCTTCCCCCTTAAAGGCACCTCTCCTAATTTTGGGAAACCCCCAGACATTGGAAGGACAGGCAGGGGTGCGCCCTGTAGTGGATTTCACCCACCGAGCCCAGATGCCCAGGCAACCCCACAAATCCATAAATCCTAAGACAGGTGAGTAGTAGTCTAAACTCCTTCAAGGGGATTATATAGAGGATTATATAGGGGACTACTATAGGGGATATAAAGGAGGATACTAGGAGTTTAGGCTACTGTCAATTGAGTAGTACTTTATTTGGGGATACTAAGTACCCATTATAGAGTAAGAGTAGATCCTCCTTTTGGGTATATTATTTTATATAAGGAATATTATCTTACTAGGTTCAACCACCAAAAAAACACTACTCAGGTGGCGATGAAGAGCCTGCCGGGCGCTGAGAAGTCGCATGGAAGCGTGCGCTCTAGAGCCCTGGCTTTAGAGTTTGAGGTACAGGTGTAAGGGTTTCGGGTTGTGCGTTGTATGCTGTTTGCGGTTGAGGGGCTTAGGGTTTAGGAGCTTGGGGGGGGTGCGGGGTCTGCAATGTCCAGACGTTGGGAACCCTGAACCTTAAAGGGATATCTAAACAGTAGATCTGCTAGCTTATTATGGGGATTATCTAATCATACTGCCGGGGAATCTTGCTTCTAGATCTCCTAGGGCTCTAGGAACATACACACGCCTCATCCGAGTTTCCTAGCTTCTTGTGGAGCGGTCTAGACCGTTTGTGTGCGCTTGCTTTGTTTGCTGCTACCATTTGTGTCGCCAGGTTTTTGTTCCGTTGATGATTGCAGTCTGGAACGGAATGATGTCAATCGTTGTTGCTCACGGGCAAAGAATGTCGCCACCGTGGCAGCACGCAAAGGCTCCAAATAGCCCAATGTAGGTACCATTGAGAAACTTTAGGGAGGCGTTATTCATAGTGTAGCCTTAGAGCCCAGGGGTATGCCGCTATTGGTGACAAAGGCCTCGCGGTTGCGGATCCGCAGCAAGGTGGCGCAGAGCTGAGAGAGAACTCAGCAATAGGAGCGTGCTGTTTGACAGAGTCCGTATTGCAGTTAACTCCAAGTACACATTCTGTTCAGGCTTCAGACTTTGAAGTAGGGTAGTAAAATGGACCTAGACCTGTCTGGTTCTAGTGTGTTTTGTATCCGCAAAGATGTGCAGCACAACTGTGAACCACAAGCGCGCAGAGGAGCAGTGTGCGCGAACAGAGGAGGAAACATTTGCTACTGAGCATCAGCTTCATGTTTCGATCCTGTCCAGGTAGCCAGCACCACACAAAAAAGTGAAGCTTCGACGCATCCACCCTAAACCCCAGCCATTGTCCCAACACCCTAAATCCTCACTCCCTAAAATTCATATGGTAAACATAGGGTTTAGTGTTTGAGGTTTAGGGTAATCCCTAAGCCCGAAACCCTCAATCCATCAACCCATCTAAACCCTCAATCCTCACCTAAACCCTAAACCTTAGCTGCCTGACTCTCTAGGCCGAATTCGCCCAGCAGCTGGCGCAGACCGTCCTGCAGGAGTGACTTGTTTTTGGCATGCTACCAGTGGGTGTGGGAGTTACGTAGGGGTTATATTGGGGTTACTTAGGGGTCATATTGGGGTTATATAGGGTTAGATTGGGGTTATATGCGGAGAATGAAAAGAAAGTGGAAACTACTATACTGGGTTATATGGCTTTTAGGGCCCCATCTTCACACGATACCCAAAACCAACGGGCCACTGAAACCCCCTGTGCTTGTTATGATGATCCTATTGCGGCCTTGAAATTCTTTTGTACATTGGGTGTGTCATCTGGGATCATGGAAGGGAAGGATGGGGAAGGCGAGTTGCTTTGTAAGGATTCTGTGTGGCTTGGGGGGGTAGGGTGGAGGAAGTAATGCTTGGGTTGAGTTTGAAGCTGTACAGAGTGGGGTGGTAGTGTGCAAAGCCTCAGAGGGAAGCCTCTTGGAGCTTTTCATGGCTCCTTGGCTTCAGGGGTTTGGGATTCAGGGCTTAGTGCCTTTGGGCTTTACGGGCTTTTGGTTGAGGACTAGGGCCATTAGTTTGGGGTTTAGGGCTTAGGGTTTCGCATTAAGTAATGGGATGAGGTTGCTGCGAGTCAAAATCCCTAAGCCCTAAGAAGACTGGCAGTCCCTTCAAAGGCCGTCTGTGTTGTGTAGTTTGTAAGGAATTCCTTGCTATGGTCTATTGGACCCTATCAGGTGTTATAGAGAATACATCAACACGAGGCAAAACTAGAGGCTTGAAACCCCAACCTTCACAAAATGACATGGAGACCGATACAAGATAGAGGCATTTCCAAAAGGACAGAAGTCTCTGGGCTTCAGGCTTGCATGTAAGCTTCAAGAAAAGTTCTCTTTTAAGCTGCCAGGCAGCCCCTGCACTGGCGAACTTGCGGCATCCTGAGACAACCTTTGGTCCCTTTAAAGGGGTTGTAGGGGCATAAGGATTTCGGGGTAGGTAGAACTGGGAGCCCTGCTCGCTGGAATTTGTAGGAAACTCAGTTGAGAAACTCTCAAGTTGTAGTTCCTGTCTGGGGTCCTTGTAGGGGGACCCTGGAAGAATTCAAGGGTCTTTGGGCCACTATTGACGGAAATCCCCATAACCATGATAAGTCACCTCGCATTCAGCTCCCATTCTCTCGTTCCTGTTCGCTACCGATGTCCTACCAGTTTTCGCGTCACCAACAAGCACCACCTCGTTTCTGAACATGAATGTAACAAGGTTTTTCTGCCATGGCCATAACTTACACAGCCTGACGCAGATCCCTCCCCTAGCTACCCCCATGTGGATCCTAGGACCGAAGGCTCGCAATGTCCATGCCCATGATTTCCAGTTTAGGGTCCAGGGTTAGTGTTCAGGCTATAGGGTTCAGGATCGTACAAGTCGTATGGCGTTCCTCATGGCAATGGTACGGGGTCCCGGGAATTTAGGGGAGCACACATATCAGGTTGTCCTTCCTGCGGGGCCATAGACAGACAACCTGCCTTAGAGTGACCACAGTTATCCCCAAACAAGTACGAGGACTTTGGCAACCCCAACGCGCGAAAATTAGTACCCCTAAGCCTTAACTAGATCCTAAACGCTATAAACCCTACAAACCCTAAAAACCCAAAAGCCTTCACCCCAAACCCCAATTGCTAAACCCCAACTCCCAAATCCTAAGCCCTAAGTCCGAAAATCCTAAACTTTAAGCTCTACTGCACCGTTGCTGTCGTAAGGCTTGGAACAACTGGCCTGGCTCTGAGCTCAACTCAGCGGCAGGAGCTGCGAAGGCCATTGTCAGGGTTCAGGGCGTGTAGGGTTATATAGGGATAATGGAAAAAATGGAGACTACGATTTAGGGTTGTAGGGTTTAAGGGTTTAGGATATAGAGTTTAGGGTTTTTGGGTCTAGGGTTTTTAGGGTTCAAGTATTAGGGTTAAGGATTCAGGTTTTGAAGGTTTAGGGTTTCAGGTTGAGGGTCCCGCGTTTCGGTTCTCGATTGGAGGTTTTGGGGTTTAGGGTTGCGTGTGGGGGGGGGGGTCGGGGGGGAAGATGCGTGGGGTTAGGCTTCAAGGTTTGAGGCTTAGGATTCGGGATCCAGGGTTTAGCATGTAAGGCCTGGTGCTTGGGATTGAGGATTTGCGGTTCAAGTCTTAGGGCTTAGGATTCAGGGTTTGCGTTGTGAAGAGCATAGTTTGGGCTAATCCCTCACCCAGTAGGAATGGGTACCACAAGAGACGCTTGTAGGTGTATTCCGGCCCTGTTAACTCCATAGTTAGGGGTTATTGCTGTGGGGGGGGGGGGGGGNNGGGGTTGACCTAAAGCATAGGGTTTAGTGTTCGGCCATATCAATCTGCCTCGACTCATGGGGTGACGGAGCCAGCACGAGGATGAGTGACATAGCTTTTCTCCCGGTCCCGGGATGCTGGCAGGACAATACTCAGAATTTGTTAATATCATTATTCTGATTTTGTATGACTACCGTTGTTCATTGTTATTCGTATTACTTGTTTGCCATTTCTGTTACTACTCAGTGGATTTGAGGTTTAGGACAACATGTACGTGCATATGTATGTTTGCATGTGTGTACACGGCGCTAACCAGACTTGACACTGTCAGCTACGTCATGGTTATGCACGTGTGTTAGGCTGTATGGTCCAATGCACGGGAAAGAAGGTAAGCCTGGGACCAAAAACATGCCGATTGCCTGCTTAAGCTGTAGGGTACGCTTGCTCCATACGCTCTTCCCTTACATGTTTGAACCCATAGTCTCCCTTAAGTACATAGAATATTGCTTTGGGTAAGTCATGAAAAGATCCCCACAATATACTCCATATTCTATCTACTTAGGGGTCCTATATTATATAGTTTGAAGTTTTGATTTGTGATTTTTTCAGAAACTGTTATTGTGCTGGCCACCTTGCTGCCAGGCAGACGCAGGATCTGCTATCGACGCACCGGAGGCTGCAGTGGTTCATCCTTGTAGGTATCAAACAAACAAAGATACCCAAACGAAGACCCTTAGGGTTCAGGGTTTAGCGGGTGAGGTGAATTCAGGTGGGAAGTGCAGATGGGAGTAAGCATCAGCTAGCTAGTTTGCGGTGTTTTCCCTAAATAAGGGACCCCAATAGGCTCCATGGGGAGCCCTATAAAGGTAACCCCTAATTTTGAGAAACCCCTAAACCCCATATATCATTCTAAAACCCCTATATCCCCCTTTTTGAACCTCCCATTTGTTGAGCCGCTTCCTGTTATGGCACTAACATGTTTAATTTGGCTTCGAGCAGCCAACGGCCAGCCGCGGAAGCTTGAAGTGGTTCCAGGTTGAGGATAAGTGTTTCGGGTTTAGGCTTCAGGTTTTTTTTAGGTTTGGGGTTTAGGGTGTTTGTTTAGGGTTTAGGTGGTTCGTTTTTTATTTCGGGTTTAGGATTTAGGCTTGAGGGTTTTTGTGTAGGGTTTAGGTGTTAGGGTTTAGGGTGTGGGGTTGATATGTTTTACCTTGGATCATTCCCCCCTTGTAGAAACTGTCCTTAAAGCGGTCTTGTGAAGAGGCTGTAATGACTGCTATTATCTGTTGTGGTAATAGGTACTGTAAGGGGGAATGACCGCAACGATATGGTTTCATTAAAGCAGGGCTTAAGGTGGACGCCCGGTATGCCTTTGAGGATTGTGACGTTTACGTTTCGGAGTTGTTCATGGTTGCACCTGGCATGTGCAAGGTAGGGCCCAGTGCAGCTCTTGCATTGACATCCGCACATCAACTTAGCATAGATAATGTGGAGTAATGCCTGTTCCAGCAACTTCCATTCACTCAGCAGCTTCAGGAGGTTAGCTCAACAATTCGCGGTGGACATTTCATTCATACAGTGGGGTCCATGGGCATGTCCTCCAATACTTGCCTTGGCCAGAGCCTGTCAAAAGTTAAGCCCAAGCAACCGTTGACCCTGAACCCTATTTAACCGCCGCGTAAGCCGGTAGCTTCCCAAACTTTGAGCCCAAAACGCAAGTTGCAGCTGGGACAACCGCAGCTATCACAGCCTTGCTAAGAAGAGTTCACGCTTCAAGCTTTAGGATCTATTTAATTACCCTTGAGCATGGTATAATATTTAGAGTTTAGGGTTCAGGGTCTAGGGACACCTTCGTTCCTTTATGCTCAAAGATCCACTTTCAGAAAGACTCCTACCAAAGCAGCCAGAGAGCTCACAACCCTGAACACTCGCTAGAGCCTATGTCTTACATACACCCTTACTTGGAAACATGAGCCCAGAGGTGTCTAAAGCCTCCATGGTGCCAAGAGCCCAACCCTAAGGAACCAAGGATCCAAATAATAGGGTTTTAGGGCTGAAATACTCTAATATGAATGGTATTTGGGACCTAAAGCCCTATTATTTGGGTCCTTGGACCCTTAGGGCTGTCTGTTTGAAGGTGGGTCCTTTACCAGTCGCTTCTCCTACTGCACGACTGGCCGCCGTCCCGGGGTAGAAGGGAGCAAAAGAGTAAGCGTTTAGGGTTCAGGGTTTTGGCAGTACATTTGAGAACCTAGGGCTCAGGTTTTGAGATGTTAGGGGTTTGGAATTTCGAGTTCAGGCTTCAGGGGTCGTTTCAGGGCTGAGCTCAAAACCGCATCAACAGGGGGAACTCGCTGCAGGCATGTCCTGGACCCCTTTTGCCAGTAACACTTGTACTACGACGACGACTACTATTGCTACAACAACAACCACGACGACGACGACGACGACGACGACAACAACAACAACAACAACTACTACTACTACTACTGCTATACTACTTCTGCTAGGCACCCGCCGGGCAAAAAAAACAAACACGACACGCACGTGCTGCAGGCTCTGAAAGTGTTGGCAGGCGCAGTGAAGTTGAACGCCGGTGAAATCTTGTATCGCCCCGTTTTGGACACACATTTGTGTCCAACAACGAGACGATGCAAGATTTTGTCGCAAGCTTTCTTTCCAGGTTAAGCGCAGCCACAGAAGTGCTCCACATTCGAGCCATTTGTCAGCTTGAACTGTCCAGTGCCGCCACAGAGCTTCATGTACATGGTTGCCCAACGGATTTGTAGCTTGAGCAGTGACCCCAACGCATGCTTTTTTGGCTACTCAGACAGTCAAATGAGTCAAATGTGAATTTGCATGGAAGCTTAGAAACATTGACGTGGCACTGATGTTCATCGACAAGCGCTCACACCGCAGGGCACCTGCAGCTCGCGGCATCATGAGCATCATGGTGCTTTTATACTGAGTATACTGTCATTACTGTCAAGATATTATGGATTCTATTTGAGCTATATTGTCATTATTATCATGATTTGGTTGTGTCTATTTGGGTCAGACTGTCAATATCATCATGATACTAGTGTTCCTGTTTGGGTCATACTGTCAATCATTATCATTATGATATTATTGGTGCCCATCGGGGGAACCTAATGATACCATTCTATGATATCATTGTATTTCCGCTTCTTGGGTTTTTCCCCGCCGGGTACCTACTGCTACTACTACTACTACTACCACCACCACGACTACTACTACTACTACTACTAGTACTACTAGTACTACTACTGCTACTACTACTACTACTATTACTACTACTATTACTACTACTACTACTACTACTACTTCTACTATCATTCTTACTGCCCTTATTAATATCACTGGAACTATTTGTACTGTTACTCTTTTTTCCTACTATTACTATTGTTATCATTATTTCTATGATTACTCTTATTACTATGGTTCTACGATTACTGTTATTAATCTTATTGCTAGTATTTCTTGAACTGTGCATCAACCACCAAGATGTGACACCCCTAGGCTTTCGCGTTGGTTTGTCAAGAAACAGAATCGCAACGTGGGTTATATCGCTGGTTAAGGGTTTATAGGATTTAGGGTTTAGGATTTAGGGTTGAGGGTTTCATTAGGGGTCTTGTTCTCTTTTCCGACTCCTGCCGTCTGCTTGGGGAACACATGCTCATATACGTTCACCTGAATACTTCTCTTCGAGATCTTGACCGCTGGCTCGTGCAGAATCCGAAGCCTGGAAACGCAAGACGAGCTGTACAAAGTAAGCTCCTACAGATACACCCCCTGTGGAGTTCTTTCTTTGCTTTGGGATGCCGTTTTGTGTAACCAACATGAACTGAAGGTGTACACATGTTTTCCTTAAAGCTAAGCGTCACAGAATCCCTTAAGGTTCATGCACGCGCTACATTGACATCTTTCACTGAAGAGGCCCCATAGCGAACCTGCATAGATCCACGTGGTGATTGCTAGTTTCCGAAAATAGGGGACACCTATATAGACCCCAAAATTCCAGAATCCTCATTGTAGGAATCTCCAAAGAAGGTACCCCGAATTTTGGGAACCCCCATTTCATTGCTGTCAGAGGCAGTCGACCCTGGCCAACCGCTCTTCGCAAGAAGAGGCTCGGTCGGAGGTCTAGGGCTTACGTGTTTTGCAGGGTTCCAATGCCATGCTGGAGAATATCCCTTATAACATATTCCCCTCGCCCCTTACTAAGCACCAGGAATTTTAAGTTTGGCGTTGAGCAAGTCTCACGGTTCAAGGCAGGGTTTCAGTGTATTTACTGCTTAAGGGGTGCCCCTGTCTTTTCCTTCTGGCCCTGAATGCCGTTTTGGTGTTTTGGAGGGACCCCTGATTCCAATAACCTTGGATCAGAAAGTCTGAAAGGTCGCAGAATGGAGAGCAGCTGCTTGTGTGGCTAGCAGCAAATTGGTAGACTCCCAGAATAAGGGGACCCCAGTATAGACCCCAATATATTGCGATCCTTATTGCGGGCACCCCCAAAAAAGGTACCCCAATTTTTGGAAATGTGTCATTTCGTTATTCCTGCCGGTGCCTTTTCTAGAGTGGGAAAGCGCTTGTGCCCCAGCAAAACCATACAACGAATTAACTCCGCCAGGCAGAAGCCCGTTATCGTGGTTATTCGTGTTTTGGGTTGATAGGCAGTTTAGGCTATAATAGAAATTACAGTAAAAGCAGTTTAAAGCACCAGGTCTCCAAGCCCCTCAGCTCTTCATTGATGTTCCTCTTAACTGTTCCTTACGGACCTTAGACTTCATGTTCGTACCAAAGCATCATATATATATATACATACCAAAAACTCATTCAATTCAGCTAGGTCGGTACGCCTTTTTTTTCAAATTCCGTTGAGCCTTAGCGACTTCAGCTGACCTGTGCCCCTCAGCGACTTCAGCTGACCTGTGCACACATGGTGGCTTCATATGCCCTACCGACTACGATCATGATCTCATCGGGACCTACATGGTACATGGGACATGTACGGCTGCCAGAAGGACCAACTCTGGAACACACTACGGCTATAGTCCAGCGATCATAGGATTATAGTCCCGAATGAACCTTACTGCAAGTGAGTGGTTTTAGCCCTATCAGTTCTTGTGCAACCCTATTCTGGCTATCTGATCTGCAGCTGACAGGCCTTGGCCCAGAGCTTCGTCGATTGCTTGTGGCGCCTGCGGGGGCCCCAGAGTATCCTTCCATTACTTGTGCGGTGTAAGTTTTAGGGCTTAGGGGGGACCATGGGAACGAGTATCGAGGATTATATAAACGGATGTCCTTTGGGGGTTGCCAAGACTCCCCACTCCCTTTTTGCGGGGCGCTTCGAAGGTTGATGTTGTTTGGAAGGTTACGTGGAGCAGCTGTCAAGGTCTGTTAGCTGGGTCGGTTTGCTTACAGGGTCTTTAGGAAGTATACATCGACTACGTTGGTGTTGGTCTAGGGCTTCAGACTGCAGCGCAATCATTGATAATGATGATCTTAATGTCCATGATGTAGTGAAGGCTATCGAACTGTCATGCTGCATTTCACCACATATGTTCTGTTTCTACCAAAAAGAGGTTCATCCGCTGTTTTTGGTCTATTGTACCAGATTCTGTGTCATCTTCTTCTTTGTCATCCAGGAAGGAAGATGATCTTTCCTTACCGTAGGGCTCCCTTATGGAGCAAGAGTAATGTGTAGCCTGTCACCTTCTGCAGAAAAAGCCTGTTGTGGTTCTGCAGGGTTTGGATGGTAGGGGTTCGAGTAGCCCTAAACCCTAAACCCT
>CAJNIZ010047514.1:0-35965 GCA_905231905.1 Symbiodinium pilosum | reverse complement strand
TCATTGCAAAATGGACCCGCGCGGGACCCGCGTGGACCCGCCTTCTGACTGCTTTTACCTGGAACCGATTATGCTTCCCCGAAGCAAGTGGAGCACAGCTCCGCCAAAACAGGCGAAGCATGGTGAAACCCTGGACGTTTCTCCACAGTAGTCTTGCTGATTGAGTCTGAAGTTAATCCGCCATAAAACAAACCAGGCAAATGTTTGAGTTTCAGTTTGCGCGCCCAGTTTTGCAAACGTCTCACTATTGGGGATGCCAAAAACAGGCGTGACCAGCTGGCTGTGTTTGTGCAGCTGACTGCAGGACGAAACCGTACAGAGATGAAACTGTTGTGGTTGATCAATGGCGAGAATAGCACGGTGAAGGCTCCACATGATCCTTCCATGCGCTTCTACAAGCTGCGTGACAATGTTCAGCTAGTTTTCTTCGATAGTGTCTGCTTGGTTGCGACTGCGCTGCTTTCCTGTTGGATTTTTCGAATAATGGCAATGAAGAAAGTTTTTCGTTCACATCAACAGGAAATGTCATGTCATGGTGAACTTTCCACATAGAGTTACAGCCCAATTGAAATGCTATGCATGCGCCTGGATTTTTCCCCAAGAGTCCAAAGCAGTAGTGTATACATGATCATGTTCAGGTGAGTACAACATTGGAGAAGCTGGTGGCAACGCACGACAGTCCTTGAAGCCGGGCAAGTTGGCTACGCAGGTTCCAATCAAAGTCATGGTCGATGGCAAGCCGTATGGTGGGCCTTGGTTTCTGTAGCGTTAAGAACGGGAAAGTGCCAGGTACATTGTTGATTCAATTCATAACTGTCAACTGTTTCTACTATCTGCTAATCCGAAGGCACCAACTGGGGTATCGATGCTAGGACGACTGGGACCTTGGATGGGTCATTGGTGTGTCCTGCGTGGCTGATGCCGGCTGCAATGTCCCTGAATGAGAAAACTCCTCCCAGACCCGCATTCAACTTCGTCTACAAGCATGACCTCAACTTCGATTACCAGCTTTCTGTCGGTCGCAGCATGAAGGACGTGAAGGTGAAAGTCTCCTATCCGGTGCTGCAGGGAGCGCAGAACCACATGTGCCCAGTGAAGGAGCTGGAGTCTGGCGACATGGCAGTGGTTTGTCGAGGACTCTTGTGTCTTGGTTTAAGTTGGGGCTTTGTTTGTGAAAGGATTGTAAGACTGTAACTTGTGAGTTGCGATTCTGTTTGTTGTGAGGCCTGGAGAGTCCCTCAAGTCCAAGAAGCGGGGTGCAGATGGCGAGGATATCTTTCCGGCTGATTTCGCAGAGCTTGGTGGTGGACCTGATGGCAATGTCAAGTGTGGTGCTCGTGCGGCGCTTAACGAGTTGGCTGCCCAGTCTGCTGCGCCGGCTAAGACTGTCACAGAAACTCTTCTTTTGAAGACACTAGACACCAAAAGAGTGTCGTCGCCTCGTGAAGTGAGGTGTGATGGGAATCGCTATGCAGCGTAGGCTTTGTATGGAAATTTGTGATTTCTGATTAGGCAATGATTTCCACTATTTGATTTGCTACTTGATGATCTTGAAGTTTGGGAGCCATGAAGTAGTGTGCAGTGAGGCCCCTGCAAGCTGTGCAAGTTGAATTTTGGATTCATGCAGTGAGGCTCTTTCAACTTGCCCCAGTCTCCAGGCAAGGCTACCAGCTAGATTACTAGAAACCGCTATTTAGTGCGCATGTTCAGCCAGCTTAGACTAGAAGAGTGCGCATCTTTGCTTTGCAATGGCTGTGGGCATGTTTCAGGGAACTTTTCCCAAAGATGCACAGGAGTGTGCAGTCAGAAACCTGGTTACAGTGCAGTTGTTGCAACTGCGCCGCGGGCGAGAAAATCATTGCGCAGTATTGTGCAGCACATGTAGAGTAGAGCAAGCTTGGCTGATTTTGTTGCACTGCAAATCCCCAAATCTCATACTGCGAAGAAAGTGTGTAGCTGGATGCAATTGATGTTGCTGGGCAGGTCTGGTATAAGAAGCCGCTCTGGGACACCCGACGCAGAGACAACTGTGCACGCGTGGAAGAAAAATTGTGAGCACTTTCCCCATTACGTTCTTTGTTGCAGTGGCAAGTCGATGCAAATGTTGATTGGTAGTTCCATTGACAGCACTGCTGCCCGCCCCAATGACACTCATCATGTATATCCTCCAGGACCCCTAGACCCTATCCACTCCCCCTTTTTCCGGAGGCCCCCAGTATGCATCAGCCCTGAAAGGGTTCTGCGCGGGATTACCCGTCTACTGCAAAACTCATTGACCACCAGGGGCAGAACTCGCTAACCGTTTTGAGGCTTGGTGAGAATTCCACGAAGAACTAGACCCTTTCCCTTGAACCCTCCCATACCGCGCCCGGATGCGCTTTGTGTTTTCCGACAAAAGTGAACAAACTACTCGTCGATTGAAGAACTCATTAACCGCCAGGGGCAGAACTCGCTAACTTTTTGGAGGCCTGATGAGCATTCCACTAAGAACTCAACCCTTTCTCTTGAACCTCCCATACCGCACCCGGGTGCGCTTTGTGTTTTCCGACAAAAGTGAACCGATTACCCGTCTATTGCAAACTCATTGACCACCAGGGGCAAACTACCCGTCCAATTAGTGCAACATTCATTAACCGCTAGGCGCTAAACTCGCAAATTTTTTTGAGGTGGATTCCTGATGAGCATTCTGCGAAGAACTAGACCCTTTCCCTTGAACCCTTCCATACCGCACCCGGGTGCGCATTGTGTTTTCCTACAACTAAATTGCCTCCCGTACTGCAAAACTTGAAACCCGCCTGGGACACAACTTGCAGAACCAGACCCTTAAGGCTTGCCCGGGTTAGATGAATGGATTTTTTTTGGCTTAGCAGGTTTTGGGCCAGAATGTGCTTGTGCAAGTTGAGGAGGCCAAGAAATGCATACATGTATATGTATATGAATATGTATAGTGTATGTATATATATATATATGTTTTTTTAGATGCGCGGATGCGCTATGCATGCGAAATTCATTTCTTGTAGAACATGCCATCGATATTTTGCAAAACTTTTGTGCGCTGGAGAAAATTGTGGGGCGAGGAGGGTGTGGCTGCAGTAGGGGTCGTGGGGCGTTGGAGGGGCGGGAGGTGTCTGAAGGAATCCAAATTTTCATTTCGAATGTTTAATCGTGGGGGCCGGACGCCATGCTCTGCGAAGGTATGTAATATACCGCTCCGGTTTTTTACGTGTCCGGATGTTGAAAAAGTGTCGCCGTACTCCTGAAACCTTAATCTCCAAATTTAAGCTGTAATCCATAAACCCGAAAGCCTTCGATGAGGCTACCGAGTATACCTGTGTGCACCAAAGCGAGCCTTTGCGCATCCTTCGGTTCTGTTTAGCTCAATCTGGAGGATGGCGGCGTTGCGAGATGCCACATTGGCTGTTGCTGCCCAAGTGGAGTTGGCAGCATTGAAGACTCCCCTCATGGGGTCTGTTCTGACTTCTTTGTTCCGTCAAGCGTGCGGAGCTTGCGTTTGTTGCCACTCAGCCTCCAAGCCTAACATGCCCATACCATGCTTGCAATCCGGGTTATTTGTTGTCAAATATTTGTGTTCAAAAACGATCAGATGCTGGTCTTAGTGTTTCCAAATGATGCTAATCAGCGTTCCAATTGGTCTTCCAAAATGACCCGCCCCTCACAAGGATGATGGAACATTCCAGGGTCATCAACCGGTGGATTTATGGTCTTCCACTGTCACGTGAATTGGAACATATTGGAACCCATTTGGGTGGGAGGGAATCATCATTGTTGTGGTGAGTATCAAAATGTTTTGTCTCATACTGCTTGGATAAGCTCAAACGTGCCATGAGACTTGAGCCCGGGTCCTTGCCAATTGCTAGCGCAGCAGGGGGGTGTGCAAGTAAATTTGATGACGTAGAGAACCCGCTTGCAAATCCAGCGTGTTCCCGAAGTGCTGGATCAAATCTTCGTGACGAGGAAGGGAACCTGATTTCACCAAGGCACTTGCTGTTAGATCCAAAGCACAGATAGCGGCGGCTTGATCCCAGGCAGATTTTGCCAAAACCGCTTTCCAAAGGCTTGACCTGTGTGAGCGAGCAACCACAAAGGCCTACGCTTGGGACAATCAAACATGGTTGAGGTAGTGTGTGAAGCATGACGAATTCTGCCATGATGTACAGGGCTACTTATGTCAGTGCCTGGTTTCCAGAAAGCTTGATGGCTGCCATGCCTGCATTCATTGAGTTCAATAACTTAGCAAAGTGCGTGTGAAAGTGTGAATTGAAGATGGTGCTGCTCCTAGGTGGGGTGACGGACTGTTGCAGTAGACGTTACCTCTACTTTGTTCAAGATGTTGTTAGCATGTTTTGCCGGTTTTGTTGTTCAAAACTAAGATCATGTTGATTGCGTCTTGCATTCCAGGCTTACAAGTTGTGAGCAACAAGATTTGTGCATTTTTGCAAGCTATTTTTGCTGCAAGAAATTGACTTTTCCCGACCATGAAAATTCTAAACTTGAAGCCGCGTTCGCTTTCCTCAAGTGTGGGAGGGAGGAACAAGCTTCTACGTAGATTTGATCCCACTTGCCCGCATTGGGGGCTGCCATGCAATGCTGTGACACTCCTGTTGTGCATGCCGTTGACCATCCAGTTCGAACACTTGTTCATGCATGTTGTTACTGTCCGGTTCAAACATGTGCTTATGAGTATGATTGACGTGAGTTGTGCATGAATGGAAAAACATGATTTGTCAAGAGCTGCAAAAATGCTATAAGCAGCGATGAATTTTCCATTTTGTATGATTAGCTTCAAGAAGATTGGACTGCGGTTTGAATGAACCGATGAAATTTTAAAGCAAACACCGGATATCTCGAACAGCACACTGGCAAGGTTTTCGACTGCTCCAAGTTTTTTGTCCCAGGCCTAGGAAAGCCTCGCATGCATTTGGGAATCGTTTTTTGTCGATGCCGGATTGAGGGCTATGCCGTTTGAATTATGGTCTTTGTACCGTTCCATCATATTGGCATTATGTCTGTCAAGCCTGCAGCCATTTTTGCCCGGGCGTCACATTAATTTCACATAGTTCTCATAGACTCTTCGCACTCCTTGTACAAATCCATGACCAAAATCACAAAACGAACACCTGTGCAGCCTTGTGTTATGGCAGGCTGAGCTTGAGGTGTAGCTAACACACATAGAAACATCTGCGCAGATGTGTCAGTTAGAAGTTACAACAGTTGAGACAGGACGTTTGACATACGCACACGAGTCCTTTTTTTACATGCTCACAAAAAGGTTGGGTGAGGTCTCCACACAAATCAGCGTCCGGTGCAGCGTAATTTTTGCTTGGTAGAAGCATTTGCTTAAGAGATACTGGTGCATGATACAGTCTTGCCTCATATAGAATGTTGTTGTTCGACAGCTTGTCTGGTGCAGCATAAGTGGTCAGGAGCTGAAATGACAAGTTGCCATGTTCCAGTTGGACTATCAAAATTTCTCCCAACAAAGATAGCCATGCTTGGTCAGCGTCTCTGTTCCTCCTGCGAAGTGGAGAGCTCAGTAATAGAGTATATATTGGGGTTAATATAGGGGGTTATACTGGGATAATGGAAAATAAAATGGAAACCCTAGGTCCCTTTAAAGGGATATATAGGGGTTATATTGGGGTTGTATTGGGATAATGGAAAAGAAAATGTTATGCATGCGAGGTGGTGACGCAGATCCTGCAATCAAGGTTGGTTTTGCCAACAACCAGTGCCAATGCAGCGAAGCCGGTTTTTGCAAAGGTTTTGAATGTGATTGTCGAGGATTTTGCAAAAGCTGAGCGATAGCGCATAGGTTTTCCCTGCATGAGCATGCGGACGGATCAGAGCTGAGATCGTAAGGTTTCAACAGATCTGTACTCCGTTACGGCCTTTGTTCTGCGAACTAGCTGGCTAGCAGTTGGTATTTGTACAGTGAGTGTGGGCCATGTCAGATACCCAGCACGGTGTTCCAGCGTTGGGGAGGCCAGCCGGGAGAGATCACTGAACAGGCCATGACAGAACGGGTTGTTCAGCCAGGTTTTGCACCTGCTCGGCAGGGGCTTGACTTTCGCTCCAAGTGTAAATGTGGTAGTTTCCCAAAATAGGGAGACCCCAACATAGACCGACCCCCAAAAAGGTACCCCCCAGGTTTGGGAAACGCCCATATATGTGAAAGTGTGGCCTCCCAAGCCTTCACAACCATCTCTGCCTCTACGCCTGCGATTTGATACACTCCTAAGCAGGCTGAAGCAGAGATGTTCTCACAGCCAGCAAGCATGCAGACGGGCCCTCCATGGTCATCTAATGGCTAGGAGGCTAGTCTGTGGATGGTTGGTTGAAGCCGTGGCTGCGACGCGACAGCATGACCCAGCGTGTCACAGCGACAAAGTGGAAACCTACAGCGTCTGGATCATCCCAGAGGTTGCTTGAGGGTCCTAGACATGATTGATTTTCGGCCCGCTTGACGCACATGCCGCTCTTTGCAGTCTCCTCCATGCACGCTGGTCGTCCAGGCCTTTACGACCGTCTTTAGTTGGACGCCTGCGATCCAACACGCCGAGAACCTTGGTACACACTTGTCGAAGTCTTTTTGTGCTTGCTGCCCTTGCGCCCTCTCCGGCCACAGGGGTGTCCCAGGTCATCGCAGGTCAGAAGCAAAGCTCGTAGACATCAGGCATACATGCCACATTGTGCTGGCTCCACCAGGATCTTCAAAGCCTTGCCCCAAGAGCTGTCTGCACTTGGATGCCTTTTCAAATGCCACAGCCGGGTACAAATGTTGACCTTTGCGATTTGCCGTAGCCCGATTTTCCATGAGGCTTGGCTTGCAAGCGGCTCTGTGGGCGATCCTGCGCAGGACAACCCTTGATCAATCACACCGGCCAACTTTCGCTTAGACCCGGGCCGCAGCATCGCATGAGGTCTCTTGTTCTGGCATCACGGTTCGACCATGCAGTGCATGTCAAAACAGTCTAACAAGCTGCGTGCTGCCACCTGAGAAGCACTCTGCAAGTGCGAAGCGCCGGGCAGGCAAGGCAGGTATCACAGTTAGCATTCTGAAGCCAACAACTACAGGCTCCAGAAGGGGCATGCGGTTTCGCGTAGACTCCGATGATCAATGATCCCATGATGTGCCGAGAAGCACAAGTGCTCCAGCACCCTGTTGGACCTGTGCAGTTCGACCTTTGTTGCACAGGTTTGGTAGCAAACCCCAGGGCAGAAATTCACAAATCTAAGGGTAGACCTGGCAATCTGCCACCTCGCCTCTCTTAACCTGCACTTTTGGCTTCTTGTTTGGTTCAAGGAAACGGGCGTTTGCACTGATGCGCGTCCCCTGTTTCCATATGCAAACCAAAGGCGCCAGCTTCATTTGCTTGTGCGGCGGCTGCTGCCACCAAGGAAAATTCCCCGCACACTGCAGACGTCAAGGCGTGAAGGTTCGGCCAGATGCTGCAGGTGGATGTTCCCGGTCACAGTGCCTGGGCCGGCTTGCGGCCGTGCGCCCAGCTGGGTATTGAGGCCGTTGGAGCTCACAGATTCCGGCCACCGACCAGACTTAGCACTGTTCCATGGCCTTTGCCAAACTCCAATGTCCAGATGACGTACTTGTGTGAGAAGCCAAGCTTGACAAGCAAGTGATCCCAGCAAAGTTGCAGGCACAGAGTTACGCGCTGCCTTGTGTCCATCAAAGCCATTTAATTTGCATTTTCCAAAGACCAAGGCAGTCAGCATCGAAGTGGTAAGCATTTCCTCGATCAGCCTTAATTGCGAATGGTACTTGCATGGCTTCCGGGTGCAAATGTGACGAGGGCTGCAGAAAGTCCAAGGAAGTGGGCCTTTGTAGGCTGATGTGCATCTCCTCCCTCCATTTGCCAACCAAAGACGCCAGCTTCATCTGTTTGTGCGTCGGCTGCTGCCTGTGCGCACCACGGAAAATCACCCGCACCTTGCAGATGTCAGGGCGTGAAGTTCCAGCCCATGGTGCTTGAAAGCACTGGGGCATGGGAATCTTCGGCTAGCCACATTCTTTGGGATGAAGCCCCAAAATACTATCGTCCTTATTACGGGAACCCCCAAAAAGGTACCGCTGATTTTGGGAAGCTTGTGCCGTGTGACCTGAGAAGGGCAGGCTGCAGGAGCTCTTCGTGGCTGTCCGAGGTCGCCGCGCCTGGGCCGCCTTGCGGCCACGTGAGCTCGGTGCTGAGGCCGCTGGAGCTGGCCGATTCCGCCACCTAGCAGACCTAGCACTTGTCCATGGCCTTTGCCAACCTCCAACTTCCGGACGACGTGCTTGTGTGGGAATGATCCGAGCAAAGTTGCAAGCATTGAATTAGGTGCAGGCTTCTGGGAGGCCTCCCCCAATCCAAGCTTGATCTTCCAGCGGATGTAGCATGCAAGCAGGTGCCTGTGGCACGCCTGTCGGAATCTTCGCAGGTGAATCTCCGACAGGGTTCATGATTGCTGCAAGAGGCCCACCCCCCTCCAAACAGGCCCTGGACGGGGACGGCTCACTCCGCGTCCCATCAAATAGGGACCCCGGGAAGGGGCGTTAAGACATACGCCGGGGATAGATTTTTGAGGGCTGCCGAAAGGCATTGTTGTTGTGATGAGCAATGATTGCACTTGAAAGGCAGGCCCATTGATCAGCATGCGCCTTGTAAGGGTCCCTCATCCCTTCTCAACATTCAAGATCCTCGAAACAGGCCCAGGCCTGTTTCCGGCCACGCCACAAAGGAAGGTGGCAGGAATGCGGCACGGTGCCCAGGCTTCGTAACTTGAAGAGTTCCTCGCCGCAAGCCATGCTCAATTTCAGGTAGGCCTGATGTGCTGGTGACATTTTCTGCCATAAGCATTGGCACCATTCAGAAAGGGAGGTTACCACCATGTTAGACCTCAGTACAATTCTGGGCGGCTCCGCTCCTGCCTCATTGTTGAGGGTCTTCCCCACTGGTGGCACGTGTAGTTAAGTGGCGTTGAAGGCCGAAGCCAGCATGTGAGCGACTTGAAACTCCTTTATCCCCATTAAGAAGCTGGGGGCCTGCAGGGCGGCATCTTGCCCACTGGATGCGGAGATCCACGAAACAGCCCCTCACTAGTCTGAGGCTTAAGGCTCAAGGACTTTGGGCTTGAGATTACGGGCTGCAGGTTTATAGAGACCAAGGTCTGGACGTGGGGCTTCTCTTTCAGTTCCCCTTTCTCAGACCGCGCGAGTCTCCGGTCGACCTCTGCTCGGGTCGTGCCTTGAGGCCCCAATGAACTTTTTCAAATCGACTGGGATAATGCTTTAGCCAGCACTCCATGCCTTTGCCAAGTCAATTTAGGTCCCTTTGAAAGTTGCTGTATGCTGATGCCAAATCGCCGTGACTGCTATCATGGCAACTATCCGATTCCATACCCAAATACTTAGATTTTCTTTACAACGAAGACAGTTGCCAGATGTTAGCGAGTCAAACGCATTAGACTAGACCTGTCGCAGATAGCAACCCAACTGCCATGTCTGCAACAGGGCCTTTCACGACAAACGATTCTTGCGAGGCGCACGTGTACCAAGCATCCGGGACCCTAATTAAACCTTAAACCTTAAACTCTAAACCCTAAACCCTACACGAGCAGGTAACCGCAGGCCAGTGCAGCGAGTGGGGGACGGAGTGCGACAAGACAGGTTTTGGATCGAGGGCCTGCTGATCAACCTGTTCAGCAGGGGCTTCACTTTCACTCCAAGCGTAACTATCTGTCACATTCTCCCAGTGGTCCGGAAACCACTCAGAAAAGGCAATCATGCAGGCATCGCTATGCGCTTGCAAAACGCGATCCAGCAAGGTGTCCACCCTCCAACAACGCACGGGTTTCAAAGACGCATAGCAAGTATGCGTCGGAATGGTTGTTCTGGACCAAGCGATGGCTTGTGAACTCAAGGGCAGGCCGGCTGAGTGACCGGACTGAAATGATTGCGCTTCACACAGCATGCTGGAATAGCACAGCTTTGCGTGCTGCAGCAGCGGGCAGGATGTGTTTCGGTTGCCCTTTCTCAGGCCCAGTGAGTCTTGTGCAGCAGCCAGAAAGACAACTTCTCTGATCATGCCTTAAAGCCTTGTTTGCAAAGGCCCCCAAGCCAAGGGGAGAGAGGCAAACTGGCTCTGGCTGGCAGAGATCTCGGGAGATTGCGTGCCGTTCCAGTCTTCTGCGAGCCCTTGCAGCCAGCTGTTTTGCAAGAGCATAGGTTGCACGTCCACTGATGCCCTATCTCCCATTGTAGTCTCTGAGCGATGCGTACACTGCCGGTCACCCGGCCTTCTGATTAGAGGCAAGGTGCCTGCCAAGTCTAATGTTTCCTTTAGCTTGCTCTGCAATACCGACGCCGCTCAACTACCTCAGCTTCCCTAGAACGCTAGGCCTGGATGACCAGCTGGTCCTACCAGGCGTTGTGCAAATCCACCAGAATTGCAAGATCACTTGAGCAAATGACAGACCGCAAGCATACGCCGCGCAAGAAGCAGGCGCACTGTTTGAAAGCTGAAGCGAGGAACAGAAAATTCTTACACAAGATGCTCTTTGCCCGCATTCAACTGGCATTCTGCGTCGGCTAGCATGCTCTACTCGCACCCCTTCCCAAAATCAAGGGTACCTTTTTGGGGTACCTAGAATTATAACGTTTTGGGGTCTATGCTGGGGTCCTTTACTAGCTGCAGCCGAGGGCGGTGTGTTGGTTTGCCTTTCTCAGGCCCTGCGGCTCTTGGACAACTGCTCTGATCATGCCTTGAGGCCTCGATGCCAGAGGGCCACCAACAAAAGCAGTACTTGACCGCACGCTGAGACAGCTCCCGGTAGTCGTTTCACTGCCAAGAACCTGCGTCTACGAGCCTTGCTGGGAGAGTCTCATTCTTCACGTCGGCTCCCTGCGAAGTAGGCATGAGAACACCTGCTTGCGCACCGCATTCATGTTTGGCTCAGGTATCCGACCTGATGTTAGCTATACAGTGAATTATGAGGTCTTCTCATGGATGAAGCTGTTGCGTTACTGACTCAGCTTGCCTCCGGCAGTCTGCTGAGGCCTCGGAGTGTGACGCCAGGACTGGAGGTCCCTTCTGTATGGTCAGGACGCATGAAATGATAAGGAACCAACAGTTGTGAGAGGCCCCTAGTGGCTCACAGCGGCAAGCTGGACTGGCAAAGCCACTAGAGCCTTCGACATGTGAGTTGCCGTTGCTGCAGACAGGTGGCGCTACCTCGATGATGTGTGGTAGGTCGACACGCGCACGTGTTCGCTCAATGTGGATACTTATCAAAAACAGGGTCCTTGAAGAATTGTCCCCGAAGCCTGCGGATGCTGCCTTTGGTGATGTCAAGCGGTCTTCACTGGTGTGAGCACACCTTCTTCTGTCCCAGAACCTCCTCCAGACGTCCCCTGGCGCATGACTGCCAAAGCCTCCTCTTTGGGTAGCAGCACATCGGCGAGCCACGCCCGTTCAGTGTCACGCTGTGGCATGACCAGCTTTGGCACCATCCTGGAAGGGGTCACTGAACCCACAATTTCCTTGTGATTGAGATTTATTTTGCTCATAAGTTGTGAAGATCAGGCTGCCAATGCCGAAGTGTGCAACTATGCCTTTGCCCCATCATCGGTGAACTTCACATGCTCGCCTTGCTTCGTTGCAAGCTTTTTCAGGAAGCTTGACTTTCAGGGATGATGTACGGCGAATCATTAGCCCTTGGAAGGCCTCGCGGCAAAGCAAGAAGATGCCTATCTGGATGCGTAGCACTTGTCCCTCGAAATCAGCACCTACGGAAACTTCTTGCCATCCCATTAACCTGCGTCCTAACTCCTGAGCGCTAGTCTACTAGAATCTGTGGTGACTATACTGAAGTATCTTGATCTTGACAAGGCTTCCCGCCTTGCCACTGACAGACATTTCTCTCATTTCAAACTCACGGAGTTTCAAAAGAGTTCCCGGCATGAACGGCCTTGCAGTGGATCCTTGTCATCGCTGCAATCCCATCTGCCTGCCCCAAGTCGGTGTACTCTGATGCGGCCTCTGCAGCGTTTTGCCAGCAAGGTTGAGGCCACCAGTTGTAGGAAGTGACGAGGAATGAAGAGGGGTCCTTGGAGGCTTAGCCCAGTGCCATGATTTTGCACATGTGAAGTTCCGCCGCTCATGCTGGTGAGCACTATCGCACCAGTGTCTGCGTGCTCCGCACTTGGGCAGCTTCTCAGTGGAAAATCCAAAAATCAAGCTATGTGCTGAGACACCCCTGCGCCGGCTCACATCGAGGTGGATGTTCACCACAGTTCACACTTGTTGGCCATAGCACCAGCTGATGGGAGTACTAGTGTGAGGACTCGCAAGACGTAGCACTGGCTTCGATGCTGCTTGATTCCCCATTAATTTTCTGAGTCCTGCCATGTAATTTCAGGAAACATTAGATGCGACACTTTGACGGCGAATGCAACGCCCACCTGCCAGCCGCATGGCCATGGCTCTGTGGGTCATGCAGGCTGCTTCGTGCTCGGGCTCTTTGGATCTTTGGAGTCTGGAACCTGGGAGCTGCCGGAAGGTCCGAAGGTACCGAGGGCACAAGGTCGCGGAGCATGCCGCTTCGAACCTAGCACTCAATTTTCGACTTGGACTTTGTCCAGCACAAAGAGGCAGCATGCTATGAGACACTTCTGTGTCAGCTCCTTGATAGTCTGACCTGAAAAGCCCAGCAACCCTCGAATTGTGTTGGTTTCCAGTTGCTGCCAGCTGTGCTCAATTTCGCACATCTGCAATATCCAGATGCCGATCTGCTGCACCGCCATTCTCAAGCTGTGTTCTGCTAAGAGCTTCACGGAGAAATTGCCTTGGAATCACAACCTTTCTGCAGCGAAGCTCGGGGAGAGCAGCCTCCCCAGCTCTGGCCCTGTGAGAGCTGCTTTCAGAAGCACCCATCTGTGGATGGCAGCGTAGAGCGAATGCTGGCATACTTGTTGGAGCTGCGCGAGGGCTGGAAGCACAGGCTTTTTGCTGAGGAAGGTCAGGCGTGCAAATGTTGTTTGTGCGCGGGCCGAGTCGCCAGGGCTTTCTCTGTTGTGTGGCCGCTGCATTGGCCCGTCCAGGCTGTCTAGCACTGCAAGCGTCGTCTGCAGGTGGCAATTGCAAAATGGCGGATAGGGTGCAGGATCCCGTGCAGCGGACGCTGCACGGGGGGTGCTGTTTCCGTTCCTTGCTATGGCCGAGCGTGCCGTGATTGATGGTGCTGTGGACTCTTCATTGCACGAGGGCGGTCAGGCTTGGTTCGTTGGATCGAGGCTGCAACAAGAGGAGCCAGTCCCCAATATTTGGAAGGCATGAGGTATGGTTCAGGACGGCCTTGATGCAGAATCCTCCATTCGGCTCTTGAGTATTCGCTTCGACCGATTGGAAGGTGTCTGAAGCAAAGTTTCCAAATTCTCTCCATGCGTTGTTGCGCACACTGAAGAGCAAACAGCTTCCTGGCCACTGGACCAAATCGGCAACGACTGCGGAGATTGGGTTTGTAGTAAATTCTGTGCGCATTCATTGTTCTCCTCCGACACAGGGGGGGACCTTGAAAACCCCCTTGCGGCATTCAGGTATTTCATACCGTAGGTATGGTTGCTTCCAGGTCTTCGTAGTCGCCCTTCACCAGTAGCGTGAAGTGCTGGCATTTCTCAACTCAGAACACAGACATATCCTCAGGAATTGTCGCCGACGAGCTTCCGTCAAGCCATCGCGGTTTTCTGACTAGGTCGGGGCTGCCTCGGAAAAGGCGTTTTTTTTTGGGTCCGAAAACACGATCATGCAAGACCCATGCAGCGTCTCTGGGGTTTGTCCAAAAGGTGCCCAGATCGGCCTCAGAATACACTTGCCAATACGGAACCCCGAAAACCAGCGGCAGCCATGCCCAGCTGCCGATGGGGAGTGGGGGGACCTTTCACGTAGCACCTCAGCCCTGATACTTCTACTTGGATTTGAGATCATGACTGTCTCATGGCGAGCATCTCGAGGCATCGCCTCGGACTTTTCCCACGAAGTGCCCCCTCAAATCTCCCCCAAATGGCTTGCTTCAACTGAAATTCTAGATTGCAAACGTGGGCAGGCCCGCATATTGCGGGCCATCCGAATCTTAAAGCCCCCGATGGAGACAGTCAGCCTGATCAAGCTGGCAAAGTCAGATCAGCAGTTATGCCTTCAGTCAGTCCAGCGCTTGAAGCTTTACGAACTTAATGGAACCAATCATCCGGCGTTCTGACCGCCCCTTGCTGTACAGTCCGCTTCCTGAGGTCACGTAGCATTGGAGTGGAACTAGATGCCATCACAAACCTGTTCACACTGTATACCGCCCGTTTAGACGAAGCGGAACAAAGTGGATGAATGCGTGGCCGCAAGGCATCACCTTGCTTTAGCTTACCACTGTCCGCTGTATCTTGCGTATTCCGCAGTGGATGATGAAGTGCTTGGACATGCTTTCGGCGAGACGAGTGCCAGCGAGGTGCAGCCTTTCCTTACGACCAGTGAAGTTGATCTGCTGCGCGCTTATAGCTGTGGAGCCGTGGTGGTGTGCAGTCTCGGCAAGCAAAGACCAGCATGGATGCCGGGCAGCAACTGACAGGTTGGAAAGTCCACCGGCTCGATACGCCCACACGCGGTGTTTTGCAAGACTGCAAGCAGCGTGGCTTGTGAGGTGAGGGGTTTGCCACGTTTCTCATCCTCGACACCTATCCGGGCTGAGCTGCATTCATGGCAGAAGCCACTCCTCTCCACTTTTTGCGAGAAGTTTTGCCAGACGTCCATGGTAGTCCAGTTTGGGATTCTTGGCTGCAGTGTGTCCGCTGCAGATGAGCCTTGATCTTAGTCCGGAGCATTGAAAGCTGCTTCTTCAGTTTCAAGTGCGAGCGTCTGATTTGCTTCCCTGAACTTCCTCCCTTCCTACAGCTTCTCGGAGAGGAGCAGCGGAAAGGGTCGCCTCTTCCCCTTCGGAACTGTCACCAGGCTTCATGCCCATACGTCCTGCGAAGAAGGCCTCCACAAGGCTGGCTCAGATGTGAAGAGGTTATCAGGCGTAGCCTTGATGCGTGCCAAGGCGCTTCTTGGTCTACATTGCAGTGGGCCGCAGTTTGCGGGTAATCCTGCTGTAAGGCTTCGGTTTGGTTTACTTTTGCCTGTGTTTTCCATGAGGACCCTAAAGCCTAAACCCTAAATAGTAGCTTCGAGTTTCTTTTCCATGATCCCAATAGTACCCCAACCCTACCACCAGCCAGCCAGGCCGTGGCTCAGCGCTTACCGGGCTTTCCATACAGGGAACATCAGTGACATGAGGTGAACATGTCACGGCAGATAAGATGGCAAAGCTTTCAGAACAAAGGGTTTTCCATAGGCATCGCGGTGAGCAAGTGCAGAGAGACATTCTATCTGCGTAGACACGTGGACGTTTAGACATTGTTCTTCTGCATCGTCGGTGCTGTAGGGCTGTTCCAGCATTCTACAAGATTGCCAAAGCTGGAAGTATCAGCATTGGCCCTTTTTGCGGGTACCCTGGTTGGTTTTCTGTGTTTGCCGCTTTTCTTTGCAGCTCTGACGCTCAGGTCTGCAGCTTTGATGTCCGACCAGACGTCTGGATGTATGAGCTTTAGTCTAAACTCCATGAAAGGGGTAATCTCGGGGATCAACTTGGGGACTACAGACTATAGCTCATATGCAATGGTGAGACCAAGAGAGTTTCGGTCGCTCAGACCAATGTCCTGCACTACAGGCATGCAGCGTGGTTGTTCTCCCGCTTTAGGGAAACATCCTTGAACTCATGAGTGGTTGTGTCCAAGGTGACGGAAACGTGTTTTTACCCGACAAGCCACATCTGTGTGGACTCGTGGTGGTCTTGTCTGACAGTTCATGCGTAAACATCATGTCAACCTTGCACCAGCATCCGTGCCACCGAAATGCCTTGCTGCAATATGTGGCCCGACCCCCCAACTTGTGGCAATCGCCTGTGCCAGTGTCGTGCCCCTGTTGAAGCTTTGACATGCAGAGCCTCTGCAGGTTGACCTCATATTGTACAGATGGTCAAAATAAACAGAATGAGGACGGGACCATGGCAACGTCATGGGGGAGGTTGCGAGCCAGCCAGGAGTCCTAGCACTTTGTGGCCCGCGGGAAGAGCCGTGATCTTGCCTCCAGATCAATCCGCTCAAAGTTAGGGGTTTCCCTGGCATAACTTTATGATTTGACACACGCCCAGAGCTGGTGTGTCCTGGCAGCCAGAGCCAGGCATTGCATTCGGGTAGTCCCCAAAATTAGGGTCCCATTTTGGTACTCCTAGGTATTACGTGCTGTAATGTAATTTTAAAGGGGCTCATAATTTTGAGAACAACCCATGTCTTTGCGTTGCCAAAAGCAGGTACGACGCGAGCCAAGGCAAGGAGTTGTGTCGCTTCAAAGCTAAGTCGAAGGGACTTTCTGGGAGTAGAGTTTAGGGCTTAGGGTTTGCTTGCATTCGGGGCCTCAAGGTCACATTCAAAAGAAGAAACTCAGAGCTTTCGTGTTTCAGACTGTCCGCAGGGCTTCCTCACAGCCTGACAGCTATGGTAGGCGTCGGAACCATGTCTCCCTGTCCAGACATTAACGGGCAGACCTGCTGCGTGTAAGAGGTTTCTGAAACATGCTTTGCTTGTGCACCCTTCGTCTGCAGCTTGTTCCACTAAGTTTCCGCTCGTTCCCATTGCAAGTGCCAACAGCACAGACTTCTGACGTCCTGCAGGTCAGATCGCGCATGACAGGCTGCATTGTCGCAGAGCTGTTGTTTGCCTTGTGCGGAGAGGCGCGAGTCGTTGCGACAAGTATAGACTTCTATGCTAATTGTCGTCCGAAGATTGTGCATGGTGGGGCTCCTCAGCCTTTGCTAAGGGGAAATTTCCAACAATAAGATGCGCACGCAACATTACATGCAAAAGCTGAGTTTGACCAGGGTCCGTGGACCATGCTGTAAATTGTTCATCTCTTGAATTTCCATAGGGAATGTTCAGCAAAGGCCCAGCGCACAGCATGATGGGCGCCGCTGCAGGTAGTGCGGCTTTCAAATATTAAAGTCCTGAAGGGAGCAAAAGCGCAGAGACTTGCTTTTAGGAGGTGCCTCCGTGTGAGAGCTTTTGGTTCTAAACCAGGCCGCGCTAGCAGCGCAATCCATGCTGTCGCCGACATCTACGAGTGCTGACCAGAGGGCAGACTCTGGAACTTGGTGGGTTTGCAGACAGCAGTTGCGATAGCTTAGGAGGACCCCCCACCCTGTAATAGTGGTATAGTAGGAATATACTAGGACCCTAATTTAATCCCTGTTCTCCATTCTAGTCACTATTACAGGGTGGGTGGTCCACCTAAGCGATAGCCATGATGCATGTCTATCCACTTTCTGTCAAAGGGATCCGGTCCTGCTTTGCAAGGCCGCTGAGCGGCGAGCGCGCTTTTCAACAGGGCTGGAAAGGTCCCACCACTTTGGCTTTCACATGGTGACGGAGTCATTGTAGTTAACCCCAGCGCCATGCACGAGACTCCATGTGACCAGCGGCTGTGCCAGTCTGTTGCAGACATCCGCAACATTTGCCGATGGCGTTTGGTATCACGGGGAACCTAATGGCGCTGAGCTGCCACACTTTCAGCATTTACCAGTGTGCGTTACGAGTTGATGAGCTCGAGGTGCGAGGCATCGTGACTTCCTGCCGTCCTGCTGAAGTTCGGCAGCTTGTAGACGCGGAGCTGCTTGGGCCCAACGACTACGTAGCCCGCTCTGGTCTGGAGTTGCAAGAGCGACCTTGCTCAGTGATCTGTCGTGAACTTTGGTGTGCAAAAAAGGAAAGCAGGAGTACCAGACGGTCAGTTTCGCCCTTGTCAGCTGAATTGTCCGCGCATGGCTGACTGATGGCGGAGTTCGTGGCACGGGCGTTCAATGTTTGCAGATGGGTTTGGGTTGGTAGATGCTTCGAACACCTGCTGTTGACGGGCCGCATGCCTGTGGCATGTGCGCCGCTTCTGAACTTGGATTCCTATCCCAGGCCCGAGCCTGTTCCACATTGTATCCAAAAAAGCAGGCAGTGTCCTGAGCGCCTCATCCGTCTTGCAGACAGAGTTTGGTCTTGTCAGGGCATTGTGCGCAGTAACAACTAAACTTGTGCTAGTCAGGGGGTATTCAAATTCACCAAAAGTTGGGCTAATGTCCTGCACATTATCTTCAATCCGAGTTTTTTGCAGTCTGAGCAGCGACATGGTAGTCTTCTCGCCCAATCTTCATCCCGCTATCTCGCACCTTGTATGAACCCATGGATCTCGTTGCAACACCCTTTCCGAGGATGACCTCCCACAAGCACCCTTGGCACTTGGAGGCCCATAAGCAGGTTTTCTGCTGGAAACGCCCCATTCGCTTCGTTCGTGATGAATCTGAGCTGTTGGTAACAATTCGAGACGTAGCCGCGAGGTCAGCCAAAGTAAGAAGGTGAAATGGTCTGCGATGTGCATCTTCCGCCCATCTCTTCACGTGCAGACACAGCGGGTTCATCCTCGATCACAAACATGAGAACCCTGCTTCTTGGACTGAGATTATTCCAACAGTATTGCAATCAAAGCATGAACCAGTCAAAACGAGCTATAGTCTGAACTCCTTCAAGGGTATATAAGGGACTATAGGGGATATTTTGGGGGATACTTGGAGTTTGGACAAGGGCTCAAATGGCTAGGTGCCAGAAACCGCAGCATTCCATTCGGTTTGTTTGAAAGTAGCGGGTGGTTTTTCGGCCATGCTTCGCCATGCATCGAGGATTTGCGACTGAGCTTCCGGAGAGGTAGGTCACTGTGTCAATATGGTAGTCTCCCAAAATAGAGGGACCCCAATATAGATCCAAATATACTATGTCAGCTTGTATCGGAATGGCTATCAGAAGAGCTCTGCGCAACAAGGCGCCTCTTTCGGGGTTTTCCCATTTAGGCTTCAGGTCCTCTTTCTTGTGCCACCTTTCCTTTTCTCCTCCTTGTCTCGGGTCGTTCCCTTTCGCTGCGTTGCTCTTCTGACTCAAGCTCATGAGCAGACAGAGCCTGCACATGTTTGATGAGGGAAGTTCGTGCACCTTTTGCATGCGGGTGGGAAAGGAGACAGAGAGAGACATTTAGATAGCCACAGCAGGTTCGTTCTCGGTCACTAACATGAGAATCCTGCTTCTTGGACTGAGATTATTCCAACAGTACGCAATCAATGCATGAACCAGTCAAAACGAGCTATAGTCTGAACTCCTTCAAGGGTATATAAGGGACTATAGGGGATATTTTGGGGGATACTTGGAGTTTGGACAAGGGCTCAAATGGCTAGGTGCAAGATACCACAGCATTCCATTCAGTTTGTTGGAAATGCATTTGGAGTAGCAGGTGGTCTTTGGGCCATGCTTTGAAGACTTGCGACTGAGCTTCCGCAGAGGTAGATCACCGTGTCAAATGTGATTTCCCAAAGTCGGGGACCCCAATATAGATCCCAATATACCATAGCCCTTATTCTACGGAGCCACCCAGAGGGTACCCCTAATTTTGGGAAACCCCTATATAATTCGACTTGTCAGCTTGTGTCGGAATGGCTATCAGAAGAGCTCTGTGCAACAAGGCGCCTCTTTCGGGGTTTTCCCATTTAGGCTGCAGGTCCTCTTTCTTGTGCCACCTTTCCTTTTCTCCTCCTTGTCTCGGGTCGTTCCCTTTCGCTGCGTTGCTCTTCTGACTCAAGCTCATGAGCAGACAGAGCCTGCACATGTTTGATGAGGGAAGTTCGTGCACCTTTTGCATGCGGGTGGAAAAGGAAGCAGAGAGAGACAGTTAGATAGCCATGCAGATGGGTGCTGGGCCTGACATGCCGTGGGGTCGGCTGTGCTCAGTTGCTTTCTCTGGTTTTCTGACAGTCTGACAGCACCTGGAACCGTGGCTTGCTGCGTGTGCTTGCAATTTGGCCTCTAACAGGAAGATGCCAAAGCTGTCGATTAGCAGCTTCCACCACTGCAAGCGTAGAAGCCGCAAATGTGAGTACGCATCCACTGCATGCATCACGGCGGACGGTAGGCAAAGGGAGGCTTTAGAAGTCAGGTGAGTTTGCCCAAGGCAGTTCCGCGATAAGCGCTTGCAAGTGTGCGCCACTGGTGGTTACTCCAAAGCACGCATGACAGGAAGCGTTCTTGTGCATATTTGTGCATTCATTGTAAACTGCTTACTTTTGAGGAGTCTCCCGATCTGGAAGCTCGCTATCCTTCTGCCGAGTGTGTTGCACTTTGCACAAGCAAGCCAGTCCCTTTTGCCGAGTGTCTTGAACGTTGCACAAGGAAGCCAGTGTTTCGGTGTTGCTCGCCAGAGACTTCCGACCAAAAAAAGTCATGTTTGGAGCTTTGCCAGCCATCCCGCCTCTTGTCATGACAGTCATCTCTGGAGCACCCGCTGAGCGGTTGCGGCAGCAACGCGCAACACGTGGTGTGCACGTCATGTCTACAGATTGGCCATTTTGCCCCAACCAGGATGCAGGATGTCGCACCCTTTTTGGTGGTTCCCTCGGCCGCTACATACTAGGTAGGCATTTCACGGCGTGTTGTGCGTGGACACGTCACGTTGCAACTTCAAGAGTCGTTGACGTCTCAAGTTTCACGGAAGACGATGTGTTTCTTTTTCACTTGAGGCACGCGTTATGCTGGAATTTATGCACCTGTCGCACAATGTGGATGTGAAATCCGGGATGTGGTTTTTTACTGTGAGAACATTGCGTGATAAACGAAATTCGTTTTAACCGGCCGGGGTGTTAGCGCGGAAAACCTGGCTACATATCCCTCTCAGCTTCAACCTTCATGCGTGGCAGGTTAGGGACAAGATTGAGGTAGACTATGTCAATGTGAGGCAGACCTCGAAACCCTTTCATCTGTGTCAAGATAGTGGTATGCTCTCAGACGAGTAGGTCGAACCCTTGGATTTGTGTCAAAATCAGCTAGCTTGTGATGGACAGTGGTCATGTTTGCAGAGCTGAAGCAAACTCACTTTTCGTCATTGTTTCTCGCATCCAGGGAGTTTGTAAGTCCGGGATGTTTACATTGTCAGGGTGCAGTGCATGTGCTACGAGGTGCAAACGTTCCAGGATGGTATCTGTGCAAGTGTCAGGAGAAGCCGGCATGCACCAGCTGGACTCTGCACTCACCACTCAGAACTCCTTGATCAGTCGATTTCGCAGCACTTGCGGATGATGCAGGTCCGTCTTTGATGCTCGCTGTCTTCCAGGTTGACGCTGCTGCAGGTCGTCACTTCCCCGCATTCGCCCTGACCCTAAACCCTAAACTAGCCAGTCAGAGGCTCTGGTTTCTTTAAGAGCTCCCGGGGGCCCATGGACAAGAGCCTGTCCAGAAGGAGGAAGCCACGCATCAGCACTTGCCAATCGACAATGCAGATGCCAGGACTGCATGCTACTGAAATTAAGGTACCATAATACGGGTTTATAGCGGTTAGGGTCTAGGGTTTTGAGGGCTTTAGGGTCTAGGCTGGAAACACAGTACCGGAAAATGGAATTCCTTCCCCAGCAGCAGAAGTCCTGAGACAGGTGCAGTTGCGCTGCTTGTGCAGCAGTCCGTGTTAGGGCGGGACACTGAGAGAATTGACTATGGTGCCGCACCTGCAGCTTATCGGGCACTTACAATACTGCTTAACAGGGGTCGCGCACGGCCAGGATAGGATCGGAGGCTCAGACCTCTAAACTCAGTCGTTGGATTTTTTATCCTAAGACATGCGAGGTTGCGGCTGCAGGATTTCATCCAGCACATGGTGGCATGCAATCCAAAGTCATATTGTTGAACATGTCATTTGCAAGGGTGAGGCCTTTAGTTTTTTCCATCCCAGTTGTGTTGCTGAGTAAAGGTCCCGCCTTTAGACCAAGTGCAATGATTCTCCAGGGCTCCAGGCCGAAAAGTATGTCCTCTGCAATGGGGTCAGGCCCCTGGCTTTTATCCAGATAAATTCCTTGGGCCTGACCCCTCCATGCATGTCCACCTTCTATCTCCTGACAACAGCTCATCCTTTTCCTGTTGTTGGCAAGAGTGGGGACTGTTTGGGCTGGTTTCGTATTGCCGCAAAGGCTGATGCCATGGCTTCCTTCAGGCACGAAAGGCATATAGCCGCCAAAGCACCAAAGCCTTTCAACGGTGAAACGGGGTGCTCTTTTTTGATTCTGAGAGTTGGAGGCTAAAGAAAAGGGCTTCCCTTAAGGCCCTTGAGAGCAAGGGTCCCTTTGTTTCAGGGCCGTGGCAGTGTAGCAGCCGCTGCAGGACTTGAGCTGCCGCAGGCAGCAGAGCCCTGTAGTTGGCTTGGTGCCTAAAGGCTTTGGCTCACCCCTGCGATGGAGTCTTGTAGGAAGGATGCCAGTATCTGTGCACGCAAACGGACACCGCACCATGTCGGTAGCTATCAAAACCACTTGATGGGCTTCCATGCTGCAGACTGGAAACAAGCGGAGACAAATAGCTGCAGAAGCCAAGTTCCTGTGTGAAGCGTCTTCAGAGGTCGTAAAAAAGGTAGCCATTTTGGTGCTGTGCCATGCTTAAAGATTTTCTGAGCTTTTGTCCGCGCCGGCTCTTTGCGGAGCCATTTCAACTAGGGTTGTAAGTTCAGGCTTCCGCCGATCAAGCTTGAAGAAGCCAGTGAGTTTGAAGAATCTATCAAGTGAACAGCACTTGAAGAAATTGCATCAAGCATCTAAGTTCTGCGCACCCTAAGTAAAGTTGACCAGCACATCCGATCGACAAAGCAGTGATCGGAATTACCGGGACTCTCTTGCATACGGGGCTGTTCAAGAGTTTGCAGCAACTCGCTGCGTGATGTAGGCATTGACAGTCATTCAGCGTGGATTGTGTCCAGAAAAGGCACGATGTGCCCCTGGAAAAGATAGGCAACATGCAATTCGACGGGACGTTGCACTAACCCAACGTGTCAACGGTGCTCCACGTGTCCCGTGCTGAGGCCACAGGGCAGGTGCCAGTCAGTTCCGGCTGCATCTCTTCACCTTGCATCCGCAAACGAGACCTTGACTGTGGCCGGCAGCACCAACCGCACTAGCTGGAGTGCCATGGAGTGCATGGACGCTTCTGGTTCGATTCTGGTCTTGCGCCACTCTTCCAAGTTGTTCGGTGTTGGCTGGCGAAAGCTGGTGGGCTTCCAGTGCCAGACCCCAGTAGCGTTCGATGCTTTTGAAGTCACAGGTGGCCTTCGGCGGTGTGCTTTTATCCGTCCTGTCCCTTCCTCTATCCTGTGACAGGCCTCTGCAACACAGGATAGCAATTTCCAGGTTGCGGCTCGCCCAGCCATCATTCCATAGTTACTAATGGCTGCATATCCCGGCGCTCTCCCTCACAATGCTTCACTGAACCTGCTTGCAAGAGCTGCGCCATTGAGAGTTCATCCTAGGAGGCCCCTCGCATCGTGCTGAACAGATGTGCATGTGTGCAGACGCAACTGCTTTGGACCTTTGTTAATCACATTCTTTATGTCTGAAAAGAGCCAGAGATAGCACGTGCCTCGAATCCCGCTTGGAGCCACTCCGCTCCATCCGCGTCGTCCCGCGCGGGCCCTGCAAGCGCGAATCACACTTCACCGCGTCGTTCTGCACTGGACAGACAATCAGCAGATGGAAGTGCCAGGCCTTTGACATCCAACTGTGTGCTTGGAGTCCATGTCCAGGCCCAGACCAATGGCAGAATCAGACAATGTTTCCTGGCGTTTTCCGCAGCTGTCCGCCATGAGGACGGACCATGCTATTGCAGGAGTATTGATAACCTGGCAGGGGACTGCCGGAGCTGCACCCTGCCATGAGCTCTGCGATTGGCTGGCGCTGCGTTACTCAGCCTCCGACTGCACAAGCGCAGATGGTTCCCAAGATTTCAGTTTGCTGCAGTGGGGTATATTAGCGGATCCCTGTCTTGAGCTGCCGTTGACAGAGTTTGCTCTTTGTCCCTGCTATTTGATGGGTGCTTCCTGTCGCCACCACATGACTGCAGCATTTGCAACCAATACACTCGTGCAACAAGGTGAAGGGGAAGGTACACCGCAACATGTTTTTGTGCGGAGGACTTCCGGGAAGTCTAAACTAGCAAGATGCTCCCAGGACTTGCTGGGTAGAGTGACTCATTCAACTCGTAGCAGAGTTCTAAGCGATTCTTTCCCTTATGGGGCCAGATAATCATTGCTCTTTGCGGCCCCATTACACGAGCTCACAGGCAGCACCCTGCACCTCTTCTTGTTTCTTATGCGCCGTTCAGTGCGGAGCTGTCCGCGGGATGCCATTGCAAGACTTCAGGTTAGATGTGTAGCCAAGACGAATTGCGTGCGGTGACGCTCATAGCACCATACTAGAAGTTGCGGCCAAGATGGTTTTACACTTCTCTGCATCTATCATGACTGCAGCCACACGCCACTGTGAGGAGAAATACTGGAAACCTGGGCGTGCATCTGAAAGGGCATCCTTTTTGGGATTGGCTTTCGTGCTTCCAAGAATGTTGCGCTCCTGCACCACCCTCCAAGCCTTCGTGATCGCGACAGGTATGCAGATTAAGTTTGGCCCTGCTGGAGCCCATTTTACTGCTGAGGTGCATCTGTCCTTCTCGGCTTCTTCGCTCTTTCAGTGACGCGTTCGCTCTGAATCCGCTTCGGCATAAGTTCAGATTGTCCTGCTTTCCTATGCCTAGACGTCAGCAGCGGCATGCTCTTCACCTCGGCAGCTTCATGCCACTCGTCATCCGCAGCTCAAGTGGGTAGTACTCGAGACGGGTGAATGTGCAAATAGGTTCCACATTTTTATGCGAAGCCCTTGGCATGAGCCAACTTTCTCACCCATGCATCCTGGAGATTTTTAGCCTTCCATTCCTTACGAAGGCATCCTGTGCAAGTTGGCGGCATGGAATCTCATCGCTTACGACAGAGGTTGCCTCAATACTAAGCATGTGCCAGTCACTGGCACCATCCAGGTTGACAAGGTTATATCCTTTCTGCTGTAAACAGAAGTTCTGTTCTCGTAGACTTCGAAACTGTACTCAACTTCATGCACGAACTCCCGCACAGGATCGGCGTGTTTATTGGGAGCCAGATCAGTTGAGCGACCTGCTGAATGCTGAGCTGTTAAGGCAAGACTATTTTATTTGCGGGATCCAGATCACTTAGGCACTTTTATTGTTCCAGAGCAAATGTGCTTTTACATATGTGGCATCGCTAACTCACCATGAGGGGTGGGGAATCCCAAATCGCGCGTCGCCGGCCAATCCAGGGTTTTTAAGTATCCAGAGCTGGATACTCGGTCATCCAATCTGTGTTGACCGCTGGCGCGAGAGGTTCTTTGTCAAACAGCGTCACAAGATTGGCAGTCACGGAACCTAACTCTTTCTTGGAGCTTGCGGTAGTTGTTGCTGACAGATGCTCATTGTGGGTCATAAAGTGATCCTGGGCAAGCTAGGGTGTAAAGCCAAGAGTTAAATCTGTGAGGCATGGGCTCGCGAAAGTTAACTCACAGGTGGTGGAATGCTTCCCTCTGAACCCATGGTCTCGCGCAGTGGTTCGCTACTGGTCCAGTTTTGCAGTCTCATAGAGATACCTCTTTTCACCTGTATCCCTGGCCAATGACTCATGTCCCGGCGATTCGCATCTGCCATGATCCGGCATTCATACATGGGTACAGAAAGAGCGTGCAACTGCCGCGTTGTGATCTTAGACCGTCTCTCAAGCTTCTCGCGCAACTACGTTATGAATTGTTACGCTCCGGTCAGTAGACAAGATCAGGATGCTGTCAGTGCTTGTGTCACCATATTCTTACAGCTGCAACAGTTGCATGGTTGCTCTTAGAGTTGGAAGGCCAGAGCATGCCACCGGCAATCCGTCCAGCGCCTGGTAAGCGTGGCTCCAAAAACTCACACAAGAAGTACATACTCCTCGATGTGGGCCTGACGAGGGCTGGTCCTTTTAGCAGGGAACTCCGGTTCCAGAGCACCGCGGAGCATTCCATGCAAAACTTCAGCGTGCTCATGCACGCCGACTCTGCACTTGCCCTGGGGGATGTGTTGCACCTCCGCAACACGCTCAAGATGGGCAACAAACCAGAACTTGCAGACACGTTCGATGCGGCTGAAGCTGCCTTAAGACGTCGTGGTCCCAATTCCAGCGTTCTCCCTCAGACCTGTGGTAGTGCTCACATATCCAATGCAAACGGCCGACACCGACCCCAGGTCTCAGCAAGAGGCAATGCTTGCTGCAACTTCTGGACCGCAAACCGGTGCTCGCTCCAGCCCAGCATCGGTTCATTTCTACCAATTCTCGCTTGCTTACGCCCCAGGTCCTCCAGACGACAGAAATGGCACATGCTCCCAGCCCCATGGCCTGTTCGAAGGCCGGCCTTGAGTTCTCATAGCTGGCCACGTTGATTTGGACTGATCCAAGTTGGAAAGGGGTTCGCCTCGGTCATTGAAGTGAGGAGCGAACATCAACCCATGATCAGCCCAAGCGGAATGGGAAATCTGGTACGTGCCTGCGGCACTCACCCACTCAGCCTCCGCACTAGCAGCCCATGTTGCGGGTCAGAAGTGGAAGTCACCACTGCCTGCTCTTCTGAAGCTTTCGGTAGTTGTCTTTGACAGGTGCTCTTGATGTCCCAAAGTGACTTGGGGGCCATTCCGGATTTAAAGTCAATAGTTAAAGGTTAAAGGTTTACGCGGGGGGGTTGATTCATCACTCGGTGCCCCCCCACCTGACCGCCCCCAAGGCGCCATGCGGATAGAGTTCGACACGTGGCCCAGAGCTGTACAATCCTTACATAATATATTCCCTTATTCCCTACTAACCCTATACCCTAACCCTATGTACTCCCTAAATATAATCCCGATAACATCCCGATCTACAAAACATATGTGTACCCTTTACTGGGGGTTCACCACCATCAGCGTTCGCAGAATGTTGTCGGGGGTTTGCGGAACCTTTGCGGGGTTCGCAGAACTCTCGCGTGGTTTGTAGAGCCCTTCGGATTTCGGGGGGTTAGTAGAACCTGTTCGAAGAACCCTGTTTCAAGGTTCGGTGACATTTGTGGGGTTTCGGCTGCCTTCGGCTAACCTTTTGTGGTTCGACAAACTTCGGCTTACACTGAGAGGCGTACTCACGCAGGAGTTGAGTGCTTAGGCTTTCAGGGTTAGGCTTTAAGGTTTAGGGTTGAGGGGTTAGTGTTTAGGATTTAGGGCTTAGGGGTGGCCATATCGCCAGGTCAGGCACCACACCATGCTAGTTACGGCTTCGCGCAACCGCACCCAACGTGAGGTGATTGCATACTTTTTTTTGTTATACAATTACGGCGCTCTAGCACATGGGGGAAAGCAAATCTAGCGGCAACCTCTGTGCCAAACCGCCACGCATCGCTTGAAAATCGTAGCTCATGAGAGGGGTGCACTCCTATGAGCCGCAAGTCGTGCGCTGTTGCTGGCGTCTCCGCTCGGACCCACTTGGTGTGCATTATACCAAGCGCAGCCAGCAGTCTATAGTGCATCAAGCTTTGCAAGATCTCGCTATGCCGCTCGTGGGCAGTGGAAATCTTTACAGAGCGATAGCCCGCACTTTGCTTGCTCTCTACCTCTACAATCAGAGAGTCCTGTCCATCCACAATTCTCTCACTCCAGCATGTAGATCCTGCATCTCACTGGACACATACATTAATGACGCAGAAGTCGAAGAAGTAATCGTGTGTGTAATCGAGTGTTCGTGCTCTAGGCAGCCACGTATTGGCGAGAAGGCTCACGTACGCCGTACGCTCTCTTCGCTTGGTGGGCAGAACTCGCATCCGGACACACTGCAACTGACTGAGCATGCCTTCGGCGACTTCTTATGCTTCTCACTTGAGCAGCGTTTTTTTTAGGTATGTAAGGGCCATGATGTAACGTCAACTCAACCATTTTGATCGCAGTGTAAGTCCCTGCCATAGCCTCTTATGGTGGACTGTTATTGAGAATGCTATGATGGAAGTGGTTGGATGTGGCGGACCCATAATTTCATTTGATGTGTCTTCACGATAGAAGCTGCGCGGGCCAACCGTGGTGTGTCAAATTTCTGCTTCAGACTATGGTGTGACTATTATGGAATCCATTACCAAAAACGGGTGACCCCGGCGAAACAGAACTTCCACATCCTCGCCCCGCAAACTGGAGCGTCAAGAGCCCTCATGCTCCACAGTTGTCTTCTCTCCCCAGGCTAGTGCAGGTAATTGCAACGTTCCGCTGGTGTAGCTGCAAATTGCATGAAGCATGTCGTATACGTAGGCATCCATGGGAATACCCAGTGTGAACGCAAGCTGCACGAACGTCGGGCCATCCCGACAAACGCGGCAGACTGGTTCATCCGTGGAAGAAAGAATTCTTTGGCCCTCAACAGGCATGCGCTGGGAACACCCCCCCAGGAAGCCACTTCTGCCAGAGCAATGGATGGCTTGCTAACTCGAACCGTCGTGCTGCCAAGAAGGGGCCGACCTGCATTGACCACACAAGCAGGTGCTGCAGAATCAGCATTGGCAGTATCCATCAGGAGCATGAGGCCATTGAAGCCACTTCTAGATCTTGAGCCTTTCAAGAAGGTCAGAGCATGCCCCAACTCCCCTACACCTCCTCTTGCGCCTTTGCAAGGAATTTGCAGGATGTCCGGATTTGCGACAATTCGTCTATCATGTCTGAGAACACACGCATCAGTCAATCCTTAGATTCTTCCAATCGGTCTTGAGATCTTCAGAATAGTTTCACCAAGCAGCACGGTGTTTGATCACAGCCATCCAGCTTCTGGATCAGTGATCCCTGGAAGCAGAAAGAACGGTTTGTTGAAGTAGGCACGTGGTCCCTAGGAATTGTTGGTGACCATTCCTCTGGGTGTTTCGAGCCACAGACCACATCTCAGCAGTGACTGCTCCCTACGTATCACATGCACAAAGCATCGTGTTGTCATATGAAAACATTTGCAGATCGCAAAATGAAGCAAGCAATCCTCATGCGCCCCACGGCTTGCAGCAGTGCAGCTGGATCCGGTGCAGCACGGTGCACACAGCTAAGCCTCTTGCAATGAAATGGGACTGTTCCAGGTGTGATTCTGACAGCTTATGCACCGTGCCTGCTACTTACACATACAGCTCTGGATGGAGGTTCTCATTTGGCAGCACTTCACGCGAAGATGTGTACTGCTCCGGGCCCGCGGTTGCCCCTCCGCACCTCAAGGTTGCCTCATAGGCAGTTCGATGTTAAACGACTGCCATGAACCAGCCTGTTTTGAGTCCCGATGATGCCCATCCAGCACTTGCTTGGAGTCCGGGCAGCTGCATCGTTTGCCTTCTTGTTGCGAAGATTTGCAAGATTTCCTCCCGCCACGGTTTGATCAGTGATGCCTCTGTTACAGACTGTGAATTTTCAGTATCAGGACCAGATGACTCGACACAATCGTTCATTTTATGATGTGCCAAGCCTGCGTTGACCATTGGCGCAAATGTTTGCAGCCAAGCCGTGGCTTAGGATTGACGCTGCTTTCATCTGTTGTGAGAGGCACATGAGAAGTTCTCCTAATCGGGAGAGGAGTCAGGCCATCTCACGTCATGGAAAGATCTGGGAAGGCTTGCCGGATTCTGCCTTGTGAGATGGCAGGTGAACAATCTGATCACATCACCAGGTCAGGCACGACAGCGTGCGAACTACGGCTTGGAGCACAGCCGCACCCCAAGTGTGTTTCATTACCCACCCAGCGCTACCAGCAGACTGCCGTGCGTGAAGCTTTGCATGCGCATCTCGCTATGTCGCCGCTGCTGCCGTTGAACCTAGTGATCCAGAGCCCCGACGTGGGCTTCCAGTTCGAGGGCGAACTCCAGTACCAGTGAGTCATGTTGCGGTCATGTGGATGAGCCATCACCCAGTACTTGGATACAGGGCAAGCATTCAAATGCCTTGCAAGGACAGACAAAGATACAAAGATTCGCAAACCCATGCCGAGGTTCCAATGTCAAAGGCGGCTGCGAGTGCCAGATTTGGCAAGTGCGCACGAGTTTGGCAAGAGCAGGTGTTTCGATCCCAGGCCTACATTTACAGCCGTGCTAGCTCCCCTCATATGCCCAGAAAACAGGACTCGGCCACAATGGACCATGGCAGAGGGGAGCATCAAACCGTTCAGGACCCACATGTCTGCAGCCGCTATGCACCAAGTAGCCTCCTCCGTATCAAGCCCACTTGTGTTTCGTACGCCATGAGGGCAGTCTTGGCAAACCAACTCGTCCTCTGTTGGGCCAGCAGGGGCGGAGTTGTTGTGCTTCAAAATTCTTCTCACGAAGCTTCTTCAGACTATTGGAAACATCATGGATTCAGGAGCAACCTTGAGAAAGAGGAAGCCTTCGGAGTTTCAGGGTACACCCCGCACAGGATGAAGGCGCATCTTGCCTGTTCAGGACCACAGCCCAGCAAAAGGAGAAAGCTACGGCTGCAAACTCACGCGGGCCGAGCGTTCCAGGCGGAAGGAATAGCCACTCGCTGTAGAAAGCCTTTGCGCCATCCCCTTCCCTTTACACGCGGCTTACTGGCTTCCCTTTTAAGGAACTTTAGATCCAGCTTTCAAAGAGTTAGATTTGTGATCCCAAAAGCTTCACCGTTTCGCTCGCCGCCCGTCTTCTGAGACCCGCTCTGTGACTCCAGTTGCTTAGTCTATGCCACAGGTCCATGACCCAGCTTTGTTTCATGGTCACCAGATTCAAATCCACACCTCTGGCTCAGGGTGCCTTCCAAAATCTCAAACAGCGCCCACCCTTCCGATCGCAGCTATGGCTTGGAGTCATCAGTCAAGGCAGCAGATGTGCCTGCGAAGGGGTAATCACGAAAAGCAGGAGGCTCCGAAACCCTTGACAATGCGCAACCCCAAGCTCTGACACACGCCCACGAAAATTTAGCTGCTTCAAAAGCAGGCCTTTCTTCCTAATATGTCAGATGAGAGCTGCTTCAGAGTCCAGCCCAACATCCACCAATCGCTTGATCACGAGAGGCTCTTGGAAGCCTGTGCGACTTGGTCAACACTGGGCCGTGAAGCCTGGCCAGATTCAATCTAAACCTGCGTTTTCAACTGGCCTTGGGCATAAGGTGGGTTTGTAGTGTTTGTGGGGCTTCGTGGCATCAGGCTTCGTGCTGTGCCCCGCCTGCGCGCTTTTGTGAGGCAGCTTGTGGAGAATCACTTGCCTGTGGAATGTATGCCTTTGTGGTCCAGCGGTGGGGGTTCGTCACACGGTGTCAGGTCTGTACTCACTGTATTCAGTTGATGCTATTCTCTGCTGCACCTGTGGCTATGGTTCCTAAGGAACCTGCACTTGCAGTCCAACCTGGTTTCCACCGCCTCGTTTGGGAGTACAAGAGCTGTTTCGTTTCAGGTCGAAAGCCTGCTTCCTCCTATGCAGCTACAGCTGTTGTATTGAACAACTCAGCCCTCATGTAGCAACCCTGAACCCTAAATCCTCAACCCCAAACCCTAAAAACCCTGAATCCCAAACCTTATAGACACTAAACCAGATCGCTGGCGAGACCAGCAGGTCCAAGGCATGTACAAACACCATCCGCTGACGTGGCAACTGATGATATTGTTGGCAGATTTATACCTAGCGAAGCCTGCAGTCACAGAGATGTATGCGAGTTTTGGAAGCCATGGCACAGGCAGCCCATGCAAACTCATTGCACGTATGCCAAATTCAACGCAGTCACGCCCCGCATGCGTTTCAAACAAACCCAACTGAGAGATCATGGAAACTTGATAAGCCAAAGACGATGGGCTTTGAACGCAGCTGGAGCATTTTTAAAGTTGAGGGCGTGCGAAGCTTAAGTCGTGCCTGTAAATTGGGAGCAGAGCTTTATGGGATGATTTTTTTCACTTTCCGCGCCCTTTCCAGCAGCTTGCTGCCAGAGTTTGGCCCTGCGACAGCGTGAGGTCATTCAACACACTAAAGCTGACGGGGACCTGACCCTGGTTGGGAGTCGAGCTCGTTAGCAAAGCCGCCAGGATCGTGCTCGGCAATTTGCTGCAAGTTTCAATCATTCTTATACAAGGAGCTTGCAGAGTTTGAGCACTTGTGAGAGCCTTTACAGTGATTACAGCGCGGGCCCACCAGGCACAAGCAGGGATTGATATCTTTCAAGCTTCCTTGGCATGCAGGGCAGGTTTCAAGGGAAGCAAACCCGCTTTCCAGATGCGAGAAGCCCAAGCGCCAGAAGCATGTGAATCTTGCCAGTCGCTGCAGTTTGGCCACGCTGCAACGACAGAATAGCTTAAGGCTGCCTGACTAAAAGGAGGTTCTTAGGTAATTTGGTCGGGCTTATGAACAGAGCTATAAGAAAGTCATGATTCCCTTGGAGTTTCCAAGTAAAGGGCATGTTGGCCTCTGAGCATGTGCCTTCCAGATCTGCAACCCGCCATCTCTGCCCTCCATCATCTTGAGAACCCGCTCGTCACTCATTTCCTTGATTCGACTTTGCATCCATTGCGCCAGCGATTTGTGGCAGAACCTGGCCATAAAGTGCATTCTCTTGTTTGCAAAGCCTGGCAGACTGGAGCCAGCAACACTTGCGCAAGGCTGCGCTGTATAAACCAGTTCTCATCTTTTGCACTCCGCCAAAATGCAGAGAGCGGGCTAGATGCGCAGCGGGTGCGGTCTTGTTTGGCTTTGAGGTGCATGGCGTTCTCTCTGCATGGGTTTCAGCCCAGCGTAACATGCCCTTCGCATCGAGTCTGCATTCAACATGTGGGGCGGGAACTCTAAAACGGAGCCTCAGGCCTAAACTCAGAGGATGCGCTCTACAACATTGTGCCAGCATTTGCCATGATACCTTATGACAACGGGCGAGTGTATAAACCACAAACCCTAAATCCGAAGGCGGGTTCTTGTGAAGTGGAAACCTGCCCACACCAAGATGCGGCCTGTTGTCGTCGAGGTCTCCAGGTCTATCCGCAGACGAGTTGGCGGATATTAATATGAAATTTCCGAATGAAATCGTGCCTGCTCAAAATTACTATCCGGGGCATGTAATATAGCCGCCGGCATTACTATGCAAAGGCCAGCTTTGGTGTAATCCTCCTGATTGGCTTGCTCATGACTAACTACAGAGGCTGTGATGACATCCCAGGACTTGCCTCAGGTGTTGAGGCATGTGAGTGGGTTAATAAGGCAGAGGCCGGCAGCTGCTGCGGGTGGCTTCAGCAGAGTGCGGCGAGATTGGAGGCAAGGATGTCTCCACAGGCACAATTATTGCGCCCAGGGCAAGAGATATAGACTGAGAACTACGTGACTCCAACTGACCGTGGTGCAGATGCTTCATGATTTCTTGTTGCCAGAGGGTCTCATGCAGGACCATGACAGCCAATCTCTTGCTCTACAACTTTCAACGCCCCAACTTGGGCTGTTCTCGTACATGGCTCTAGATGGTAGTTTTCCAAAATAGGGTGACCCCAATATGGGCCCCCAAATGCAGTACAGTCCTTAGTTTAGGCGCCCCTACCAAGGTACCCCTAAGAACCCTAGGATGCAGCAGGTCTTTGGGACTTCATGTTGATTCCCTCAGCTAGACTCCTTGCAGCCCATGTCGCACACTGCCAACAAGAGCAGGGTAAGCATGGTGCCTTCAGCAGAGGGCCTACTCCAAGCGTGCAGATTGACTGGATGGTAAGTGTGCAGCTCTGATTGCCTGCAGCTACCCAATTTGAGCTTCGTGCAACTGGACCTTCTCGGACCGCCAAAGGCTAGTTTCGCATCGTCTTATTTGTGGCTTCCAGCTATGGGTCGCAGTCATCATGGGTGGCTGCAGTGCAAAGACAGATGCGACGAGATGGACGTACCATTGCATGCGGGTCCTGGCAGAGATTTGAGGACTCAATCTAGGATCTACTCTACAGGACGTTGCGACGACCTTTGTGTGGCTTGCTTCAACGAGACCCCTGCACTTGTTCGCAATATGCACGCGGCTTGTGGCCCAGTGACGTTGAGGTGCCTCAACAGCTGCAAGCAGATGGAATCAGCTGAAGATCCTGCCGGGAGCTATTTGGGGTAGGTCCTTGTGAAGAACCTGTCTGGGTGTTTCAGGGAGCAATGCCTGCGGATGTGAGCTGGGTGGCTCTGATGTCAACGTGTTTCCCAGCTGGAGAGCTAACCAGGTTAGAGTTTGTTATGTCCCATGCGCTGTGCAAGGCAACACCTGTATTGAAAGCCGATGTCGCTGGCAGTCTTCTACTGTGCCTGCGCTAGGCAGACCTGGCGCTTGTGTTGCTTTACAGCCCTGCTGCAGCCGGCAGGCTGATGGTTCCAAAACGAGAAAGAGCATGCTCCCGGGAAAGCGGCCCTGGCTGCGCTGTGGGGGTGCATCGCGGGTGCCGTGAGGCCTGGATGCTGCATTCTCAAGAGTCGTGCGCGTATCATTCGTCGACAGGCATCCGCTGCGAGACGAGTAGTAGGGTCTTGAGTATGAGGACATCTCAGCAAAGATAGGCTTGACAGTTCTCCCCTGAAACTCATGCAGAGACCCGCTAGAAGAGAGCCCAGGCAGCTTTTTCCCATCTGATTTGAAGGCTCTTTGGCGGTTACAGGCGACTTATGCAGAAGACACTTGTCCGCGCTTTCTGCAGGCCTCGGCCCCACTGAATTTTGCAAGTGCTTTGAAGTGCTCTGCGCTAGTGGCATCGTCGAAGGGGTCAGCTGTTGATCACGACGAGCAACACAAACCCCCTGTGCGCATGGACACTTCCTAATTTGTGGGAGATGGCCAGGACATGTGTTCAGGCAGGCCAGCTCACTTCAGAGAACTATGGCCCCTACGCAGGTAGGCAGCTTCAGGCTGCATGGTGTATTTCCCACACGAATCCCAGTTCAGCCTAGAACTCCTTTCGCATTAAGCTCGCATTTAAGATGTGAGGCCCGAATCCCGCAACGCAGCTTCAGGTGTAAACTTATCGGATGAACGCTTCAGCAATGGGAAGGCGTCCCAGAATGACAGCAAGCGCGAGTTCTCGCCAAGTGCAAAGCCTACCCACCCTGAGATTCCCATCAGCATGAAGGTCTTTAGGAATGTTCAGAGAGGAACGCCTCCTGGGAAGCCGTAACGTCGAGAAAGCCTTCCATTGCCTGCTTGTCCAAATTCGGGCCCCTTCTGCACAACGCATGTCACTCGGATCCTTGTTGCAAGGAACGCCACACAATCGGATCGTAGCTTGACAGGAGCACGCGGAATGCTCATAGGCCTGTGGGATGAAGCCAACCAGTCAGCAGGGAGCGGCAAGTGTTCTCACCAGCATGTGTAAGTCAAACCCTCAACCCTCAACCCTAAACTCAAAACCCAGACCTACTCCTGCCTAAACCCTAAACCGCGTGCGGTTGGGGCTGTAAGGGTCGGGCGTCGGAGGCAAAAGGTTCGGTAGGCCGGTACCTGACGCATGCTCTGCATGGGCCCAACAGCTTGCCTGTCAGGTCCCGGCGCACGCGCTTGCGATTTCCACCTTGGTATTCATTCTGGCTGTGAGTAAGCCCTAGACCTTAATTGTGCTCCTGACTGGAAGGTTGATCAGAAGCGGTAGATCCACCGAAACTATGAGCACGCGTGCTCTGCAGGCGAGCACATATGTGGGACCTTACTGTGACGCATCGCCATCCGTGCGCGAGCATAGCGCAGGGACCCCAAAAACAAAAACAAAACAGACATCTACATGGAAGCATGCCACTTGAAGCGTTGAAACCCAAACCTTCACCAGTTGCCACCAGCTCTAGGCCGGTGTGCAGAATCAGGGATCGTGGCGTGTATGCTGTAATTTGAGTCAGTCCTGTCTAAGTATTTGTTTTGAGGCAAAAGAGTTGCACCTTTGTCCTCCCGATCCTGCAGAAGGTGGGTACCGCTCAATATGAAAGGTCCGGA
>CAJNIZ010047513.1:20371-35974 GCA_905231905.1 Symbiodinium pilosum | reverse complement strand
CCCAGGGGGTCCATGTAGCCAATAATTGGGTACTTGGGTTTTGGGTAATAGTAATTGTAGTACAGGTTTTGAGTAAGTATATGATTATTGGGTACATGGACCCTTAGGGTTATAGATTATGTAATATGGGCCGCCATACTCCCACTCTGCGTATATTTCTGGGGTCTCCCGGGTGGCCCTCATGTTTAAACAGGCTCGAATTGCCACACCGTGGTGGCAGCAATCGTAGAGTTGGCTTGAGCCCAGAACATGACTTGGGGCATTGCACCTCCCAGCAATTGTAAAAGGGCGTAATTAAGGGGACATTGGAACTCCTATTACCTGTTGTGACAACTGTTGTTGCAAGGTAAAACTCGAAACCCTAAGCCCGACGCCTCCTATGTAGTTCCAAATTATGTGTTTTTGGTTAAGGAGTATAAGAGTATCCATTAGATGCTACCCCAAAAGGAACTACATAGGAGGTTCTGGGCGCCACCGAACCCTCAACCGCAGCTCCTCACCCTGAATTGCAAATGAGCTAGAGCGATAATTCCAGCAAGGGTTCTAGTACCCAGCAACGGGGAGTCTCAGCTACCAAAAACATTTGAGATAATAGTGCTCTAAACACGAAACTCCAAAACCTACTCATTTCAGCACTTAAACCCTTATATCGGGTCCTAACCTGCCGCAGTCCCCGTAGCTGAGCCGAGCAGCGTTGTGTAGGCTTAGGGGCGCTCCTGGGTAGGATCCAAGTGCCGGCGCCATCCTGCAACAATGTTGTTTCTTTGTTTTTTAAGAGGCTTAGGGGAAACCCAGCCCATAAAAAGTCTCTAAGCCGCATGATAAGCATTGGGTCTTTTTTTTTCCCGGGGGGAGGGGGAGGGGGGGGGTGGGGTGTGAGGTAATCAACCACAACATCCTTCTTCTTCATCTGCCCTTGTCCCTGCCGCCCTACACCTGGGAAAGACCAATCTGAACTTGGGAGCAAAAATCCAAAGCAAAGCCTGCTCTGAGCCCCAAAAATCTGCACACAAATCCCAAAGGAGCCCCACAATGGTGACTGTCAACTTGAAAGCAGGGGAAGGCAGCTGCTTCAAGCACTTTGAGGAGGCTAGGCAATCTCAAGCCCACGGTTAAACTAAACACTTAACTGCAAACCCTAAACGCTACATCCTAAANNAAACCCTAAACTCTAAACCGCACACTCTTTCGGGATAGGCTATAGGGCTATAGGGCTTTCTAGAGGCTCTTTACTGAGCAATGTTGGGGAACGCGTTTAGAGGCCTCAAGAGTACAACCCTGAATCCTTTGACTGTCAAGAGCAAAACGTTGAGTTCCCCAACCCTCTAAGCCCCATGATGTGTCAAGTAGTGCGGGAATTCAAGCTCAGGGCAGTTCCATCATGTGCTAGGACTTTGAATGTTTTGGTTGACTGTAGGGTTTAGGGTTCAGGGTTAGGGGCAAGTTTAAACATTAACTGGAGGAAGGCACGTTGGGGATGAAGTTTTCTACTGCAAGCGGTTTGGGGTCCAGGGTGTCGGGCTTGGGATTTAGATGCTCTAGCATGATGCAGAGAATGGCCTGCCAGAATACTTCCTAAGAACACTCCGGAACCCCAAACGAAACCAGAAAAAACACCTACAGCACTCATGGGTTTCCTTACTACCTCCCTCTATGCTACCCCCTCCCTTAGATTTCCCCTTAATTAACCTTATCCCTAAGTTACCTTAATTGGGGGGGGAACCTAGGGGGCATAGTTTGGAGGGGGTTAATAGGGGAACCCATGAAACACCATCATCAACCCGCAGCTCCAAATCCTTAAGCCCAAGACCCTCAACGCTGAATCCCCGCCCGTTAACCCGATAGCCTCACCCCTGAGTTTCCCTAAATCCCTGAACCCTTCACCCCTGAACCCGTACATCCCTAATCCTTAAATCCCTAAACCCTTCAGCTCTAAGCCTCTACGCCCTTAACCCCTAAACCCCTAAGTCCCTGAACCCCTAACCCCGAAACCCTCAGACGCCTCAACCTTTGGACTTTCAACTTTAGACCGCTACTGCATGGCCTTGGTCATGACCAAAACTGGAAAATCAAGTGGAAAAGGCTAAAATGGAAAATGGAATGGAAAAATGAGGTCCCTTTGAAGAGGTCTATAGGTGTAGGGTAGATAGAGGTGAGGATTATGGAAAACAATGCAGGAAAAGAACACAAAAATGAAGTGGATACTGGTGTTATGCGAATATTCGTAGGGTGCCTCCTGTAAAAGCCCACATAATTCGCAGCATCATGTTGATAGGGGTCTACTTTAGGCACCCTGTGCTATACTTACATAGGCCATAAAGGATGTAGTTCCAGAAGCCCGCAAAACGTTGAACATGAACCCTAAAACCTAAACCCAGGGCCTGCAGCGTCTGATCTGGCTCAGCACGGTGGGGTCCCCGAGTCCTCACTGGCTGGATGTGAGTTTAGGTTGGGTACTGCCCCCCCCCCGCCCCCCCAGTAACAGTCTATATTAAGGGCTATATATAACCATATTGTAATTATTCTCCAACTGTTACTGAGGGGAGCAGTACCCAAAGTTTAAGTTTAGGGTTTACGGATCAGGGTGAGCAGTGCAGCTTAAACTGCCCTGGACCTCTTCAAAACAACTTTTAGCTGTGCTTTGGAAATTCTGAACTACCAAGCTAATGGAAACAGTTTCGAAGACATCCCTACGCAGAGTGCCATGTTCAGGATTCAAGCTTTGTAGGGCTTCAGCAACCACATAAGGTTGAGGATGTAGTGCATGTTATGCAGCAATACCCTCTCCCAAACCGATTGAAACAGAACCAAACCGACATTTTGGGCAGATTTTGGGCGGGGGGAGGCATTACACAGTGTGGCCCCTAAACCTTAACCCTGAACCCTAAACCCTGCCAAAGCAACATTCCTTGGCAAGAGAAGATCTAAGCCTTGGCAGAGGATGCTCTGAACGCTACACTCCAAAGAACGTACAGTCCCCCTTAAGTATATAGAATATGGGGTATATTGAGATCTTATTATAATATACCCAAAGCCATATTCTATCTACTTAAGGGGGACTATAGGGTAATAGCCTATTTGGCTCTGTTTAAGATTTTTCGTTCACGGGCTAAACTACCTACTTCGGGGGTCCAAGTACACCCCACGTTGGCGGTCCGCATGTTTTGAGCTACTTGACCTTTTTTGCCCTGTAAGTGGTGTAATGAATACACCGAAGAATAATGCTTTTTACTTCCGGCGGAAGCCCCAAATCCCAGTGTTTCAAGTCTACGGGGAAAATTGTGACTTAGCTGGAGCAGCTGTACCAGCTGTCGTAGGGTGGGTTGAACGTTTGGCCCGAGCAGCATCCCATAGATCCAGAGTTCAGGGTGCGCATGCGCTGCTCCAGTCTTCGGCAGCTTATTTTGAAAATGGAACCGCATGACCATGTTGCGACTCTATGAGAGCAATCGCTTTAAAGTAGGTTCCTGTGAAGATCCCCGCCCCTCAACCCCAGAACCCATATCCAGGGTTTAGGGTTCAGGGCTCAGGGTTTGGGAACTCTTCAGACATGTAGCCATGATTATGTTCAATGTTTGGGCAATAAACCGATGTCAAACTGTAAATGCAAGCCCAACCAGATCCTGTAGACCTATCAATTCCATGTAAGTTGCGGACATGGCGTTCTCGGGTCATACCACATATGGCGAGCCCAACCTACACCACCTCTAGACCCCCTTTGTAAGCCCTAGAGGCGGGTTACCATCCAAGGCTCACTGTTGCAGACTTCTTAGGGTTTAGGGTTTAGGACATGTGACACTTCCAGCTACCCCAAAAATGACTCAGCAAACAATGGCTTGCTACGGAGCCATACCGAACGTGGAGAAGGCCCAGACTTGTGAAACATATCTTCAAGCCAAAAAAAAAAACAACACCCAAAAGCCTGGATCCGCAACCTCCAATCCATGTGAGCCATAGACAGTATCCCCTTAATGAGCCCTATAATACTCCGCTATATAATCCCCATATAACCCCCCTTTAAGGAGTTTAGATTATGGCTCATGTGACAGTCCCAGGTTCGCAAGTTCGTAGGGGCTTACAGACCGCTTCGGTGAGCGATGTGGGGAAGGCCTCCACTTGCGTACCCACAGGATCGCTGTAGGTCTACATGGGGTTAAGTGTATAGGGTTTAGGGTTTAGGACCTTCAGGGTTTCGGGTCTTTTGGTATAGGGTTTAGGGTGTAGGGTTTAGGGTGTAGGACCTTCAGGGTTTAGGCTTTAGGTATTAGGGTTTAGGAATTGAGGATCAGGACTTAGAGATTAGGGATTACGGATATTTGAGGGTGAAACCCTGTAGGTATAAACCCTAAACCCGAAACAGTAGGTTTGGACATTTATCACTGTACTGAATTGCCTAGGCATAGTTTATACTGGCGGGTTACATTTGGAACGCGGGAAACCTTAAATTTGTAACAAGTACCTGGCCAGCTACTAAGTTACGTCTTGTTCAGGGTTAAGCTTTAGGGATTCAAGTTTCAAGGCTTTCATGGATTGGATTTTGTGCTAAGGCTTCAGAGGTTGGTGGTTTTAGGACTGACGCCAGGAGTGTTCAGGGTGTCGGTTTGCTGCCCAAGCTTTAGTCCTCGTAGTCCTACGGATGTGTGTAAGAAAGTTAGGGCTGAGGATTTGGGGGCTTAGGGGTCTGGTTTAGGATTTAGAGGCTTAGGGGTTTAGGGTAAGAAGTAGGCGGCAGGGACAGCTAGCGCAAACGCAATGCATGCTCTAGCCACCCTCATGAGGGGCAACCTAGCTCTCCTTACGCCAGGTTCATGGGCCTTTGTAAACACTCAGGGATAAAGGAATATGTGGGGTCCAGGGATTAGGGTGAAGGGTTTAGGGCAGACTTGGAGGTTCATGGTACTTAGGGAGCAGCTACATATACCTGGGCTTAAAACCCAACTTAGAGTGCGCATAAATGGTCTTTCACTGGGCACCCCCCTCCCTAGTACAGTAGGTTTATAACTTGATTACTTAGTAAGTCCCATGAACCTCCAAGTATGCGACTTTACACCATGAACTTGTGGGGTGACCTCATCACTCCTTTTGCTAGTTTGAATCCGAAGCTCTTGGAGATTCTGAAGGATCTATGAGGGTTTCCTCAAATCAGTGCCATTTTGGTTGTCCTAAGATAAAGGACTATAGTATTTTGGGGTCTATATTGGGTCCCTCTTTCTTGGGAGACGGCCATATGGGAGTGCAAGAGGAATGCTGGGGAGCCCTGTTGGATTCCATGGTAACGTGCCGTGATTAGGCCAGAAACCTAGGAGCATAACATCGGTCATTCCTATTTTGGCTTCACAACTACTCACACTACCTACTGCTCCGGAAAAAAGGTTCTCCCCCCAAAGCGAAAGCCCAGCCCCCTTCACAAAACATTTAAAAAAAAACGATAAACGGAATTACACCCACAACCTAAACTTTCATGGCTTCTATCTAACATGCTATCAAGCCAGCTGGTGAACAAAAACCAAAAGCAAGCAAGAACAAGCGGTCATCCCACACAACGTTTATGCCATCCAAGGCACTGCCAAATGGGGTTATATGGGGGATTATGTAGGGAACTACTATAGAGGTTCTTAAGGGGGATACCAGGAGTTTAGACTATAGCTCATATACCCAGGGTTTAGGGTTTTGGTATCGACTCTCCTCAAAACAAGTAGGCCCACTCTTGCAGGAGCAGCTGTCTTTAACGCAGTTTCTGTGGGGTTTCCATGGTAGTTGGGGCCAGGTCATTGTCCGCAAAATTATCCCTGCTCAAAGCCTATGTCAGCAGGCCAAGTTCCGAAACACTGCCGGGCTAAAGTCCCAAATGGTCCATATAGTATAGGATTTAGGGTTTAGGCTAGCCTCAAGTATCTTTTATATAATTATATAGTCCCAAAAGGATAGTATAGGGTTCAGGGTTTAGGCTTTAGGGACTTCAGGGCCTAAGTATCTGTTATATACCTAGATGGATCCTTCGGGAGTAGCTGTTGGCACAGCAAACCCAAACGTCTCGGAGCTTTTCCATGGAGCCGACTATGTAATCCGTAAGGGGGAACTGACCCATGATCATCTTGTAATCTGCATATATCTCCTGGAAGACTAGGGGGTCTCAGTTCTGAGAGACCCCTTCTAATCAATTGCAGGGGTTTCATTCAATTAGAATACGGTTGGGGGCACAACATACTATAATCAATGGATTCTAAAGGGAGAATTTTGGTAACTGTTACGGCCTCTAAACTGCGTGGACAATGCTCGACATTTCCCACAAACGGCACACAGCATGTGGCCCAAAGAAGCAACCATGGCAATTCTGTTCGTATGGCGTATGGCCTAGCTCTAATGAAGCTTGCGCATCTTACTTTGGGCGCAGCAGGAACTGCAACTAAACAATTAAACTGTGTCCGCGGCAAAGGAATGTGCCCAAAATCGCACTGCAGGATCAGCGCCCGGACGCAGCTTTCAAAAGCTACGGCTATGGGCACGACTTTCGCAATAATGCTCCCCTGCCAGGAGGATTCCCATCATAAGTCTGAGTTGGGGCCTCACCCTGTTGATTGACGGAGCTCAAGCCACAGATCTACTTCGCCACAATGGCCACGGCCGGGTGGATTAATGGCAGCGAGAGTCTGGCTAACACGTGTAGCACAGTAAAACTGTGCAGAAGTAGGTCCTGGAGAGCAACCAGAATAAAACAAAGTACATTGCATTTGACCATGGTCGGTTTGCTTCCGACACGCAAAGGAGGGCAGCATGGTCAAATAGGCACGTTACTACTGGTGGCCACGTGAGGGCAGACTACATAACAGTTACGCTCCCAGCTCTTGATTCGTTTAGGGTTTAGGGTTTAAGGCTTAAAGTTTGGGGTTTTGGGCCTTGGGTTCAGGTTTTTGAGTTCAGGGTCCAGGGTTTCGAGTCCAAACCCTAAACCCTCAGCCTCACATAGGCTTTAGGGTGGCCAGGCAGTTCTTCTCATGGCTCTGTAGCGCTACGGGCCAGGACGAAGAGAACCTTCCTTCGAGCTGCCAAAGAATCATGCCCCATTTGGTAGTTCGCCCTAATGAGGGAACCCCAAAATAGACCCCAAAACCCTGTAATCCTTATGATGGGGACCCCAAACTGGTACCCCTAATTTTGGGAAACCCTGACCCCAAACCCTATATGACCCTAAATAACCCTTTAAAACCCACATAGCCCTACATAACCCTATGAAAACCCACATATCCCTATATAACCCTATGAACACCCACATCTCCCCATATAACCTTATGAAAACCTTATATAACTTATGACAATCCTGAAAACCCCTATATAACCCTATATATCCTTACATAATCAATCCTGTATATCCGTAGATAACCCTGTATATCCCTTTGAAAGCCCTACATGTCCCTATATATCCCTACCCCTTGAGTTTGGAGCCTGGACTGCGGCGAAAGCTCCGGCATCCGCAGCAGCGCCGAGGGCGCAGCACTGGGGGAACGCCGCACCTCTTGGCGGCTTGTAGGATTTAAGGTTTGGGGTTTAGGGTTTAGGGCTTAGGGTTTAGGGGGTTGGATTAGTATTTTTTTTTTGTCACGCCTTTTCTCCACAAGGGAAAGGGAGGGTTTGGGATTTAGGGTTTAGGGTTCAGGGGCTTGTAGCATCTTATAGCTCCACAACTCTAAGCATCCATAGACCTTGAATAGCAAAACTTCCTCAGGCCCAGAAGAGGAGTTTCCTTACTTAAAATAAGGAATCCTTCGATGCCTTGAATAGCAAGGATTCCTTAGTCCCATTCATGGGAGTTTCCTTACCCCAAAATAAGGAATCCATGTCATTTAAGGTCTTGGGATGGTTAGGGAAAGGATCCAAGTACCTTCACGGTAGATACCCGGGCCCCAAACTTCCTTCGTAGGTACATGGAACCTTTGGGGGTAAAAGGGTTTGTTAGGCGGCTGGATGGCCAATAGGAATTAAGAACCAACCCTGCCGGTCCCCGGTGCCTCTCTAGCAAGCCTTCAGACCCAAAGTTACCATGTAGGAAGCAATCTGGGCGCAAAGTTTGTAGTATAAAGTATACACGGACAATATTTGGCCTGTTTGGGAATGACACGTTCCAAGAATGTTTGACCTGAGAAAATCTGGACTGAGATAGCTGTTCTGTAAGGGGGGGGGTGTGGAGGGGGCTAGACGGCCAGACATGACGGATTTTTGCATCAGGCTTCGAAGACGGACTGGTTGAGCACTCTTAAGTGGGGCTTTGCATACATGAGATAATCCCCGCGTGTGCATGGGCCCGTATTTTAGGGCACCTGATTGTTGCGCACTTGCCATATAATTGTACAAGTCGCCTTTGACATGGTCCTGCTCATGGAACATCGTGGCTCCAAGGTTTTCAAATCTCGGGAATTCCAAGTTTCCAACAACCGAAGACTTAAATCCAGGCTTTGTGAGTCATAGGCGCATTGACGTTATGCCGGTTTTTGCTGGAGCCCCAAGTAATGATTGAGCAATGACCAATTTTGTGACAGGTTCGTTCCGTCCAAAACAGGCTGCGGCTCTGCAAGGTGATTTTGAACAATGAGAAAGAACTCAAGCCTACGGTTTCCGGAGCCCAAAAGCCCACCCTCAGCGAAGGACGCCCCTAAACAGCACAACAGCAATGCAGACTAAAGCCTATGCACCCTCAACCCTAAAACTACAGCTTAAGCCCACACCGTGCTGCTTCAAATTCTGGGCCTTGAATCATGACCCAGTCCCCTGAAACCTCAGATTACAAACGAATCCCCCCGCCCGAGCTCACATAGAAACGCATACAAGGCCCTCAAAAACGACCACTTAATCGCTTATACGGGGTTCATTTAGGGGTATATAGGGTTTTATAGGGTAATGGGGTAGGATATGTCTTCAACTTCAAATAGGGTCCAAGTCTTTTGGATGCCCAAGCCCAACCAAGCAATCAGCTTCTCTCCCAATTACCACGCCCAGCCGTCTAAACATACAAGTTCCACACATATTAGGTCCCCAAAGCCCGGCTGGGGGCGTGGGGTAGATGCGGCCTCCACCTCTTCACCGGAAACCTGGCTAACACGTGGGTTTTTGAGTGCTACCTAGATCAGGGTTTAGGTTTATGGAAACAGAATAGGGTTCGTACCATCATTTTTGAGCGATTGTGTTTCATGTTTTACTTTTTGTTTAGAATTTCCATACATTCTGCGATTGAGGGCTTAGGTTTTTAGGTTTCAGGGGTTACAACATCTTAGATCTTTGGCGAAACGGCTGAAAATGGTTTTCGGAGGAAACATCACCGTAAGGCTGGAGGTAGCTAAATCTTGAGGACTTAGGCAATGAACAACATGTATTTGGCTCAGGGTTACACAGGAATGTCTCAAAGTGGAGATGCTGTTGGGCTGCCCAACAATTGCTTCTATTGCAATCTGGACAGTCCACAGGACCTACAAATTTCAGACATCATGACACCTTCGACGCTGGGGTTGTCGAAGGCCGGCTAAACATACCACTTGCTGAACATTCCAGCTACATGCGCTGCGCGTGAAAGGGCACGGGTCAGTAACCCTACACGCAGGGGCCCAAAATAGGTGACCCGCTATAGACCATACAATACTATATTCCTTAAGTTGTAGGGACCCCGAAAATGGTACCGCTAATTTTGGGAAACCCCCAGATCGCTGTTAGAGTCCAAGCACCCAGAGAACAGGGCTTAGGAATGTAAAGCTATACAGAGTGTAGTGCTTGGGGCCGAAAACCATAACTTGGGTTCTCGCACCCAGAAGGTAACGCGAAAGCCAAGTTGCTCTTGACAGGCAACAAACCATTGCAATGACCTTAACTGTGTGTGTGTGTGTGTATGTCCGTGTGCTTGAGTTTCCTAGCTCCTCTGCTTTAGGCATATCATTCGAAAGCAGAATTTGATGCATCAGCCCTAGACTGCACTAAAACCAAGGTGCGTCAAGCGTGACTTCGACATGGGGGTTTATCATAAATTGGCGGCTCATAGGGCCATAGGGGGTTCTAGTGATGTAAAGGGATTTGAATTTGGAAGTCTACAGGATTCTACAGGGATTCTTTACAGAATCTCCCATGTCCCCGCACCAAACCGCTTAGTGCGAACCCTTGAGCACATGACCTCTAATCCCTTCCCCTCATATCAGATGCCCCCCCCCACCCCTGATATTGAATATTCTCTGGAAGAGACCTTGTCCATGGAGTGGAGGCATTGCTTCAATATTGGGGGATAGGACGTATTGAATGTTAGGAGGGAAGTGGCTGTACCCATGCTCAACTCCTCGACCCTAGACCGGCACCTACGCAATCCGAAGCCCTTTGCTGTAGCGCAAATGACCGCCGGCTGGGATCCTTATCAGCCCTATGGGGGTTATATACCCACAGTTTCAGGATTATACTATGTTGATCTATTTTTGGCCCCCCTGCTGCTAGGATCCCACCTGCCAGGATCACTACTGCATTTTTCCCTAAAACCACCCGGACCGGTCCTGCACGTCGTGAAATCGCACACGGTCGCTATCCTGCAGGCCGTCAAACTAAGTTGGACCAGGAGACAACTAGCACCGAAGAGGCCCAAATACTTGACCAACAGACAATGGGCAAACACACCTCATACTCAGAAAAGTCCCCATGTTGCCACATGTTCAGCTTGAACCCGATATCTCCTGAAGGCAAACACAACTGCAAAAGCGATCGTGCTCGCCAACCTTGTCATCAGCAAAACAAAACGTATACCAGGATCATCATCACCATCACCATCGTCTACACAGACCAGTGCTTAGACTTGTGTAGCAACTTTTGTCGGTGCATCCGAGTAGTCATAAGTCGGAGGCTCGGAAGTCTCCGGTAACCATGGGGTCTGGCCCTATGTGGCTTGAACAACATTAATCCCAAAAAACCTACAAAGAACCGTGAACCCGAAACCATAAACCCTGAACCTCTTGAACAACATGAAACACTTAAACAAAAGGACCGAAAATGAATCCTAAACCCTAAACCATAAGCCCTAAGCCTCATGGGAAGTGCGGCTGAGGACTTCAGATCTTTTGGGTGTCCAAACACGAGACTTTTATTCCAGGCATGCCAGACAGTTTGGGGCTCAGGGTTTAGGAGTTTAGGGTTTAGGATTTCTAGGGTTTAGGGGTTTAGGGTTTATAGAGTTTAGGGGTTTCGAGTTTAGGGGCTGTCCCCAAGTCTAAAAGCCCCTATAGCGTGGATAGAAATCACTACCTACGGGGAATGTATTTGACTGTCTCCGACTTCTCCTGCCCCCTTTCACCCAAAGAATTATGGAGGTATATTATAGCATACACTTCGGGCCCAAAGGGGCTCCTATATACGTAAACCCCAAACCCTTAGTCCTTAGAGCTAGTATATACTACGTTGGATACTAACAATCCTGCATGACGCTAAGTAACCTTAACCTCTGGACTTATGGTACTATGGTATACTAAGGTCATGCAGGATTTCTAGCATCAAGCCCTAAACCCGAAACCCGAACCCTAAACCCATAGAGCACTAGTATATACCATTGTCTACACTCCTAGTATCCCCCTTAATAACCCCTATACTAGTCCCCTATATACTCCCTTATATATATATATCCCCCTTTAAGGAGTTTAGACTACAGCTCATATACCCACAAGGCCCTAAACCCTAAACCCTAAATCCTAAACCCTAAACCCTATATATCCCTATATGTATCCCCTTTAAGGGGCCTATAGCTCATATACCCACAAGGACCCCTTTTGGGTTGAGAGGGCAGAGCCCCAACCTGCAGAGATGTCCTGGTAGGGCGGCATGGGCCGAACTCGTGACAAGCGTGTTGGCGACAGCACACCTTTTAGATTTAGGGTTTAGGGCTTAGGGTTATGGGGTTCAGGGTTTCGGTTATGGTTTAGGGTTCACCTTTGAGGTTTAGGGTTTAGGGTTTAGGGTTATGGTGTGGGGTTTAGGGTTCAGGGTTTCGGTTATGGTCTAGGGTTCAGGGTTTAAGTTCAGGGTTTAGGCTTATGATTTAGAGCTCGGGGTTTAGGTTCGGGTTTAGGTTTATGGTTTAGGGTTCAGGGTTGAGGGTTTCAGAGAGTGGAAACTTGCCTCTAGAGCCCAGGCACCCAAATCCCTAAATCCTAAACCCTGATCTCGAAACCCGGACCCCACAGTTCTTGGCATCTACAGCCCTGCAGAGCAAGCCAGAAGTCGGACCGCTACCTTCCCCGACCCTCACATCTGGAAGACTAGATAGCAGGAACATGGGCTTAATACATCTAGCTGTCATGCTCTAAATTGTAGTTGGCCGTTTCTGTATCCAGGGTTATGAAGCTCAGGTACACACTTGATGGGTTTTCGGGTTAATGGCATACACCACCTAGCCTTCAGAAGATTCAGAAAAGTCAGGTTGTTGGTCTCCCTGGGATGTTGGCCTACGTAGAACCTCCAATGTAGTTCCTTTTCGGGGTCGTATATCTATAGTAATCCTTTACCAGAAGCCTTAGCAAACATAAAAAGGAACTACATGGGAGCCCTTCGGTACTATAGTGTTTCAACACTGGGTCGATGAAAACCTTTCGCCACCATGGGCGCAGTACATACCTAGGGAGTTACAGTAATACAGCATACCAAATTCACGCAGGTTTTCCCAAAGCCGCTTCCCATAAGCCATAAACGTTGAAAAGTACTGGCCAACGAAACTAATCTTGGGGCAAACGCAGAGATCTCAGAAAGGGGCAGATGTTGAGAAATCATCCGAAACCCCAGCGGCTATATGTAAAAACTCTTTTATATAAGCCTTTAGCTTAAGCCCTATGAAATCCCCACATGCATGTCGCCTGCATCGCGATCTGGCATTGGAACAGAGGAGGGCTCCCTCCTGTGCATGTCAGCAGGGTTTAGAGTTTAGGATGTACCCTAAACCCTGACCCTACCCTAAACCCTAAACCCTAAACCCTAAACCCTACCCTTAGGAATCAGAGTTGACACTTTACGTTTTCGGATTTAGGGCTTGGGAGTGGGTTCAACAAGTCTAGAGGCCTTAGCAATACCAGTAGGGTCTGGGGGTATGTTATCCGATCATTAATTCAGGATTATGAGGGGATATTCCTCGTCATTCCGGCTTCTAGATTCAACTTTACAGCTATAATGCTGCTTCGAAGAGGCCTGAAAGGTCCTACGTGTCCAATAATTGTGCCATGGTGCCCCTTTGAGAAGCTTACTACACACAGGAATGGAAACTATAATTTTGGCTAAGGTCAGGTCACAACCCGCCTTTTTATTACAATAATGCCACCACCCACCCCCTTCTAACATACGTATATTAATCATTAATGCATACTTACATGTGTGTGTACCTGTAGACATATACTCCCAATATTTCCCAATACGCATACGACGGGAAACATTTTTCATAAGTGTGTTGGGGAGTATTAGAGGGTCGCACGATAATTTGCCCAAAGCTCAGAAGCCCTAAACCCAAAGGACTGTCACGGCCTGCTAACAGACACCACAAACTAGACCTCAAAAAAGGCACGCTGCTAATTGCATGGGGTTTATGGAAAGGTGCTGTGCTGTTTAGAGGTAATGTTTCCAGAAGAACCTAAGGGAAACCATTAGGCGACTGCATGTCAGTGGGAATAACCAGTACCCAACCTAAACCATTGACCCTGTAAGCCCTAAACCCTTGCTTTTTCAATCTGGACCCGGGCTTATTGAATTGCAACCCTTAGAGCATATAAACCCTGGCCTTTTTATTTGCAATCAAGCCGAGCCACAATTCTGCGACGTTCGCCTGCGGAAGCGATTGGTCTGCAGCCTGCTTCCCCAAAGATTCCCAGCACGTTTCAGGGCTTTAGGGTTTAGGGTTTAGGGTTTGAGGAAATGTATTCTTAGGTGCCGATGTAGGGTTCAGGGTATGGGTTTAGGGTTTGGGGAAGTATATACTTAGGCGCCCAAGCACCTACTCAGGACTCACTGTACATTGCTCAACTGCTCAACTGCATACTATATATGAGCCATAGTCTAAACTCCTAGTATCCCCCTTAGTAAGATCTATAGTAGTTCCCCATATAATCCCTTATAGAACCCCCCTTTCAGGAGTTTAGACTATGGATCATATAGGCACGTGAACCCCGCGGGCTTTGGAATGCCCAAGGTCACGGATTTCTCCCTGGACATTCACCTACTGAAGTGAAGGTTTAAAAGGTTAAGGGCGCTAAAGGAGCCTTTAAAGCATCAAGTCTTGGGGCCTAACCCCAGACCCTAAACTCTACACCCATTTGTAGCAAAGATTGGGACTCTGCTCTCCCCTATCAGGCAATGAAAAAACACGTCTCATGAGGCGCCCAGGTCGGCATCCGGTTTAGAGTTTGCGGCTTACGGTTTGCGGGGAATATCTATAACCTGGGTTTTCATGGGTTAGCCTTACCTGTGACGGGACACGTTTCTGGGTGGTCGGACGTGGCGTCCTTCTCTCACATCCACCGGAGTAAATGGATTCCGGTATTAATCTATTCATACGGTGGAAATATCCCTAAGGGTCCAAGTACTTAATAATATATACTTACCCAATACCTGTACTACAAATACTATTACTAAAATCCCAAGTACCTAATTATTGGGTACTTGGACAGGTATACTTGGAGGTTCAGGGGACTTAGTAACTAGTTATAACTGGGCATACAGACTTATAGGGGTTATATTGATTATATGTAGGGTTAGAAGCCAAGTTGTAAGTGGTTACTAAGTCCCATGAACCTTCAGGTAGAAATATATACACGGTCCAGCGAGTTCCTTACAACTCACTCCATACTTCCGAAGTCAGCATGAGTAGGTTTTCGACCCTTCCGCAACGCAGGCGAGTGGCTTTGGGTACTGATCGATCAAAAAACCCAGCTCCGAAATCAGGGGAACAAGCTATGTTGAAGAAGCCAGTGTAGGAACCTGGATAGCTACATGAATTACTGTGAGTAAATTCTGTTAAAGAGGATCAAAAACTTACTGTACGGGGACACGGATGCACTGAGGGAGCTAGTGAGATCTCATTTGATTTTATCATTCGGGTGGGCTGTACAGGGATAGGAGTAGGATGTTATGCAGTGGATTATGGTACATGTTGGGCCTAGGGCTGGGGTTTAGGATAGAGGGCCCAAAAGGGTGCCCACATACTTACTTTGGGGTCCAAGCATGTGCTATATATCTTCATGGACCCTTTGGGAAAGTACAGATCGCCCGCCGCAACTTGGAACTATCGTAGTTTGTGCTTGCGACTGACAGGGTCTTAAGGGCTCTTCACTGTCTGGAGATGGTTCCCAAGGGGACCAATATCATAGTCTAAACTCCTAGTTTCCATCTTAATAAGCCCCCTGATACTCCCCCATATAAAATCCCCGATATAGCACCCTTTGAGGAATTAAGACTATGGCTCATACAATCCTCAATAAACCCTATGTATACACATTTTCCATGTGATTTTCCATGTTCTTCTCCATTTGATTCTCAATTATTGGGGTATGATATCATAGTATCCTAAATATGCCTCAGCCCCTCTAAACCCTAAACCCTAAATAATCCCCTAAATAA
>CAJNIZ010047512.1:15016-25980 GCA_905231905.1 Symbiodinium pilosum | reverse complement strand
AACCCCTTTAAAAAGGTAGCCCTAATTTTGGGAAACTCCCTTAAAACCCCTAGAAAGACACCTAAAGCTGTCCCTAATTGTGGGGACCCTGAGCTGCTGGCGAAAGAAGTCCCGTGCCGCAGATGCTGGCGTGGCCGTGACGTGCACAAAGCCGTCCTGTCCATGGTCTGAATCTTAGGTTCAGGGTTCAAGTTTATATAAGGGTTGTACAGGGATTACACAGGGATTGCATAGGGTTGTGTAGGGGGAATGGAAAAACGGAAGCTAGTACCCAGTTGTAAGGTGTATAACCACAATCATGCAGAATGAAATGGAAAATGAAATGGAAAATGGGATAATACAGTGGTTTATTGCCTGCATGCTGCAAATCAGAAGGACTCGCCAGCTTGCCTCGTCAATGGCATCATTTCCACAGCTGCTGTACCTTGAAGCTAAGAAGTTTCGAAGTGAAAAGAACAGCTACAGCCTTCCAGCAGACTTACTTAATCAGCTGAATATAGGCAGTCTGCTGTTCCACCGCCCATCGCTCTAGATACAACTCGACCAAAAAAATCTCAGAGCCTCTGACTGCAATGCAAGAATCCCTTCTACTGGTCCCTAAACCCCCAGACCCCAAAACCCTACACCCTAAACCCTAAATCCTAAACCCTAAATCCTAAACCCTAAACCCCTAAACCCCAGAGGATCCTGGGTATTCGAACTGAAGGAGGCCCTGGCTCCCAGGAACCATTACCAACAAGCTGGGTACTTAGTTCCAAGTTTCCAGACTATAGGGTATATAGGGTTTAGGGTATATAGGGTTTAGGGTAATGTAGGGTTTAGGGCATAGAGGATTTCGGGTATATAGGGTTTAGGGTTTAGGATTTAGGGTTTAGGGTAGAGTTGAAGTTACTATGATATGGGTATAGAGTACATCATGGGAGTTCCTTATTGTAGTAAATTAATTTAAGTTCCTCAACAGCAACCCAGAAAGAGGCGGCAATATAATTCCAAGGACCGTCGACGTCTCTCCTACTAAGCCTTTTCCTAGGAAGCGAACCGAAAGCCCGAAAGAATCCGCGTAAAACACCTTGCTGTCTGGAGCCAATACTACGTCCTGCATGATTTCAGGTCGTGCCCCAGTGTGATCCTTGATATACAGCCCGGGTAGATCTACCAGGACCCAAACAATTTCTGACCCAGAGGAGCCGACAAGCCGCCGGGTTGTGGAGTTGGGGGTCGCAGACTCTGATCCTGAAAAAACTTTCATCCTCAAACTTCGACCCCACACTTTTGGCAAACCATAAACCTTCGACCCACCCAACCTAGGTACCAAGATAAGGACCCCGAAATCCCTCCGCAATGCCTTTTTTTTGGAGAAATCCCCAAACTGAAACCTTAAACCCAGCCCCAGGAGCCGCAAACTCTGAGCCCTGGACCTCCCTGGACCTTATATTCGTCCCCTTAAGTAGATAGACTATGGGTTATATGGGGTCCTTTTAAGCTACCCAAAGCCATATTCTATCTACTTAAGGGGAAGTATATATGTGAGCCCACACCAAACCTTGGAACCAACCCGTCCAAAATTCGTTATTTCTTTACCCTTTTGCAGGGGTCACCTTATCATCGTGAAGGGTTTGGAGACTTTGCAAGGAGAATCTTATGAGCTATAGTCTAAACTCCTAGCATCCCCCTTAATAAGCCCTATAGTAATCCCCTATATTACCCCCTTTAAGGAGTTTTTTACTATGGCTCTTATGGCTATACGCAGGATTCGGGGATCCTGGACTTAGCGCCTCTGGCTGTCACCACATCCCTTTTGCAAGGTAAGCGCAAAGCTTCAAAACACGAACTTTTAGGGTTTAGGGTTAAGGGTCCATTGCCCACTGATCTCATGTGAGTAGTTGTTTTTTTGGTGGTTGAACCTAGTAAGATGATATTTCCTTAAATAAAGAATATTATACCCGAAAAGGAGGATAGAATCTTACTCTATAATGGGTACCATAGCATCCCCAAAAAAAAATACTACACAATAACCCCTATATAATCCCAGTTTCCATTTCATTTTCCATTTTCTTTTCCATTTGATTCTCCATTATTAGGTACCATAGTATCCCCAAATAAAACACTACTCATGTGTATGCGCATTTGGCAGGACGTCTTGGCGGCGGGCAGAAGCGACGCCAGCTCAAAGCAGTCCACTGCTGCTTGGAGGCCCGTTGCCTCAAAGTTTCAGGTTTAAGCAGCATTTGCAGGAATTTATAAAAGGGGTTACATAGGGAGTTTTTTGAGGATGTATGCACCAGGTATATTATGTTCAGCTACATGGCATTTGGGGATATTACCCCAGTAATGGAGGATCAAATGGAAAAGAAACTGCAAATTGAAATGAAAAGTTGGCTTACGGGGATCTGGGGTCTATAGGGTTTACTTGGAGTGCCGCGCGGAATTAGCAAGGAATGGGAAAGGACATACGAACTGCCAGGCTATTTAGCTTAGGACCAGTGTAAGCAGGCAAATGAGGATAATCGGGGGCATTTTATGAGCCATAATCCAAACTCCACGCATCCCTCCTAGTAACCCCTTATCATACTCCCGTATGTAATCCCCTTTATAATCCCCTTTAAGAAGTTTAGACTATAGCTTACATGTGAAACAAGAAGGGTTCTTGGTATACTGTACTTACCGAGGCCTAGGGTTCGGGGGTTTAGGGGTTGTGGAGCAGCACAAGCTGACTGCGTAAGGAAACTTCATGAAGAAGGGTTTAGGGTTTAGGGGTGAGGGTTTAGGGCAGTAGTTCTCGACAAGTTTCTCCCTAAGGGGCACTCCCAAGACCGGTCTCATGGTTGGAGAATAAGGCCTCAAGTATTTGGAGCTGTATCATGCTAGGGGCCTTCAAATCCCCACTTGGTAGTTTCCAAAAATAGGTAGACACCGATATAGGCCCCAAAATGCTTTGATCCTTATCTATAGGTCCTTATTTTAAGTACTGCCAACAAAAAAACAGCCAAAACAAGCCTGTCGAACTTTGCAGTTTGGATGGGGCACCAACACCAACTGTCCTTCAGAAGTACTTTGCTTACTGGTGGTTAGTAGCGAATAAGGGAATAATGGGTTATGCAGGGATTACATTCCCTACCTATTCCCTGCTAACCACCGGTAACTTTGTGAAATTTTGCATAAACGAATCAGCAAAAACCCCAAACCCTAAACCCTGAACCCCAAACCCTTAACCTTGAACCCTAAACCCAGACCAATAGCCGGGCAAGCCGCTCGTCGCAAGGCGCCGCGGATCATGAAGCGGGCCACCTGCGAAGAATCTCTGGGCTACTGTTAAGGAATTTGATTTAAGCTACTATGTTGGGGAAACCATATTGATCATACATACTCCTTATGGGAACTTAATTTAAGTTCCTTAACAGCAACTTAGAGCTTCTGGACAGTTTGACTTTGTTAGGGTTTCGTCTTGACGGTGCAGGTTACAACCTGTCTGCTACATTCTCTCGCCACTTCTATATGCGGGTTTCCCAAAAATAAAAACAGTGGTCCAACCCTAAACCCTAAACCCCCAAAAAACTTGCGCCTGCTGAGCTGTGGCAGACACCAAGGTAGCTGGGTTCAGATCTGAAGCCTGGGCATCAAGAGAGGATTACCATAACTATGCTTACTGGGGTGACATTAGGGTTAAAAAGGGGTTAAATTGCGGTGACAGTAGGGTTATATAGGGGTTATATTAGGGATAATATATCTATATATATCCCTAATATAACCCCTATATAACCCCTATTATAACCCATATAATATAGGGGTTATATTAGAGTTACAGAGGCCGACCTTGCTGTCTGAAACTGCACAGCCACGGCGTGAGGTACGTGAGGCTCCCGCGTTGTGCTGCTTCAGAGCAGCCGTGCACGAATCCTAGTCTGGGTTGCTGTTAAGGAACTTAATTTGAGTTATTTTCTTGTGAAAATAATTACTATATATATATATATGTACCCATTATGGGAACTTAATTTAAGTTCCTTAATAGCAACCCAGTATTTCGGGAGATGGTCTTCAACTTGAACTTGGTAGGTCTGTCTCAATAATAAACCCTATATACCCCTATATATCCCTATGTATCCCCTTTCAAGGGACATAATTATTGGTTTCCCAAAATAGGGATACCCCAATATAGACCCAAATATACTATAGTCCTTATTCTAGGTAACCCTAATAGTTCCCTAATATAACCCTAATATTCCCCTAATATAACCCCTATAACACCCCTATACAACCCTCATATAACCCCAAGACTTCCTGCCTTGTCATCTCCTGGAGGAACCAGGCAAAGCAAAGCCTGCGATGACTTGTAGGGTTTAGGGTTCAGGGTTTAGGGTTTAGGATGGGCGTCAAGGCTTCCACTTCCATCTTGAAAGAGGTATAAACAGGGGGAATCTAGGGGTTTAGGGGTTGTATAGGGACTATATAGGGGTTCTATAGGGATAATGGAAAAGAACATGGAAACTATTATTTCCAGAATGATGGTTTATGTTGTCACGGTATGCCTCATGTTGAACTCGCGCTGATTCAAGGTCGTGTCCTCAGATTGTGGCCGGCCAACTGATATATCTCCATCAAATCAGCGTCGATGAATCAATGCAAGGCTGTAAGTGGCCAGCCATACATCGCGGCTACGATGAGGATGCTTCGAAGATTGCCTTAATCAATTCATGCGAGCGTGCTTGCGAAGGATGCATTCTGGATTGCCCCTTGGTTCAAAAACCTGGTCCAGCCGGGTGCAAAGATATTTATTTCAATCTTCCCTGAAAATAATTAAGGCGAGTTGTCGGCAGGGTCATGATTACATAACGCTCGGGGTGATGGCTGATAGAGCACTCACTGCCGGGTCAATTTCCTAGGTACCCAATATGCTTGTTACATTGCTACTCCAAAACATGCATCCAACGAGCTGCCGTCAACTGAGCGGTTGACCCCAAGTCGTCCGCAGCAATACCTTTGGGGTTATGTAGGGGTTATAAGGGTTGTATAGGGATAATGGAAACCAAAATGGAAACTGCTATATTACAATAGGGTTATATATTGGGGTTATAGTCCCCCTTATGTACATGGAATATGCGGATCTGATTCTAATCTCCCCGAAGCCATATTCTATCTACTTAAGGGGGACTATATGTCCAGGCTGGCTCAACTTGAGTACCAGAGTCCGGTCAGCGTCTGTGTCCATGTCTGTCTTGCTACGTCAGTCTAGCATGAGGAACCATAGGTCCTGCAGAAACTGCATGCATCACCCTTCACACGGTGAGGCGCACCAAGATGTGTGATGCCTTGTCCCTAAGCCCTAAACCCTGAACCCTAAACCCCTAAACCCGAAACCTCTAAACCCTGAACCCGAAACCTTATTCCGGGAGGGTAGGTCTGAGATGCACACCCACAGGATTCCATAAACCCTAAACCCTCAACCAGAAAAAATTGGTGTATATTGGGGTAATGGAAAAGAAAATTGAAACTACTATATTTTATCATATAGTAGTTTCCATTTTCTTTTCCATTATCCCTCAATAACCCCTATATAGACCTCTATGTACCCCTATATAACCCCATATGGGACCCAAACCAGCTTCGCTAGGTACCCGGCGGTCGGACAGCCCAGCACAGGAATTCTTTCCAAGCAGAAGTTCAGAACCACGGTAGACACAGACCTGGCAGGTCTATCGAGCTGCATAGACCCAAACACCCATATAGGGGATTCGCTTGGGACGGCAAATAAGATGGAAACTGGGTTTATACAGGTTTTATCTAGGGGTTAATGAGGCAATATCTGGGGTAGAATGGAAAACAAGATGGAAACTATCCCTATATAATCCTGAGTTTCCATTGAATTCATGTTCCTGTCCATATGATCCTCATTTCTTCATAGGCCCCCCCCATCACATGGCGTAGGTGCAGAGCCTCTCCGAGCCAGCAACAACCTGTCCGGAGTGCAGGCGTATGATAGTCTTACCTGTTCTTGGTAGGGAACAAGGGAGTTTTACCCCTATAACACTACATGCTATATTCCTTAGGTGTAGCCCCCACCAACATTTGGACTATAAGGGATAATAGTGATTATTAAATTAGGGTCCTCTTGTATTCCTTTTGTACCACTATTACAGGGTGGGGGGTCCTCCCAATATGTTCCCATGTTCCCTACTAAGAACCAGTGAGCAGCAACAGACATCAGAACAATATGGATAGTTCTCAAAAGTATGGGCCCCTTAGGGGTATAGATTTTATTGCGGCACCTAGTATTTAGGGGTACCGAATGGGACTCTACTTTTGGGAACCACCCATATGGCAGACAGCACGATGAAAAAGAAGGCGAGGTCAAGAATGCTGTAGATCCATCCGTTGCTTGGAAGTTCAGGGGTAGCAGTCATATGAGGGGTTACAAGCAGCCCAAGTATGGTCTTAAGTAAGAAGCGGAAACGCTTTTTCTGCTTAGAACCCCTAAACCATAAACCCTACCCATCTTTTGTGTATAGCTACCTACCCATGAACCTCCGAGTGCAGAATGGAGGAGGCCCGCGCCTCACGGACGGCTCCCTCCACGTCGCGGTCATGCCTCAACTTTCGCAGATTTTCCACGTGGAGGGTGGCAGTTTCTGATAATGATCGAAGGGGGCCCCTGGAATCCAGGATTGCCAGACATACTTCAGTTTTACTTGGCTAAAGGCAACCCCAAATTTCTCAAACCCCAAAATCCGAAACCCCAATCCAAAAAATGCTCTATACATGTACATAGACATGTGTGTGCAGGCTGCATGCATGCATGCGCGCATAATAAACATGTTTCAAAAACACACAGCGCCTGGGTACATATATACATATGGAGATACATACACATATATACACTCATGCACATATATATATATATGTATATGTAGAGTGTGACTACACATATCCCTGCAGTCACCCGTGAAAGGGCCTCCGAGTCTCAGAATCTAAGCCCTAAACCCCTACACCCTAAACCCCTAAACCCTAAACCCTAAACCCCTAAACCCTAAACCCCTACACCCTAAAACCACAATGCGAATCTCAGCTTTTGTCACGTCTACTCTAGGTTGGCCCCTAAAACCCTTTGAAAAATATTAGTATATAGGGTCCCTTATAAAAGCCATTAAGGAAAATATGAAATATCCCAGAGGCCTAACCAGATACCATAGTAGCTTCCATTTGATTTTCCATTATCCCAATATACCCCCCAAAATACTATACTTGTTTCCATTTTCTTTTTCATAATCCCAATATGACCCCAATATAACTATAACCCTACTATGTACCCTATTATGATATAGTATATCCCAGGGGCCTACCCAGTACTGGGTGGCAGGCTGACACAGCAACTCGGCGGCCCGCTCTTCGGCCGGAAGCACGCCCAGCTTCTGGCAAAGGGGGGTTCAAACGGTTTAGGGTTTAGGATTTAGGGTTTAGGGTTTTTGGATGAAGCAGTTTGAGGTTTTTCAAGTTACTGTTCAGATAAGGCTTGAAAGTCTTGCGGTTAGCGGCCAGGGCCAAATATTTGGAGATTCATCGACGAATGTAAAAAGGCGTATATATAAATATGACAAAACATCATTGAGACTATAGACTATAACTGTCCGATTAAGAACCCAAAAACATCCCCAAGCACAACTGACAATTCCTTATGCTGATACTTGGACGAGGATGGTGATTGCTACTTGTATGTGCAGTTACTGGTACTTGTAGTAGCACTAAGGCAACTCCTATCATTGTTTTTTGTTATTTTGCTGCTGACCCTTGACCCTAAACCCTATGATCCCTAAACCTTAAACCCTATGATCTTGCACAAACCCTTAATGGCCGCTGATAAGAAGCACAAGGCAGGCTGGCCGGGATGCCGTGGACCGCAGGAGCCAACATCCAGGTAAGCATACGCTCCATCTTGGCCTCACACAGACCGAGGTTTTTCTGGGTTGCTGTTAAGGAACTTAAGTTAAGTTGCTATATTGGGGGAACCCTATAATTTGCTATATATATATATACACCCATTATGGTAACTTAATTTAAGTTCCTTAACAGCAACCCAGTTATTTAAGGATTTAGGGTGTATGATTTAGGGTTAGCTATGTTGAAACAAGGATGTACAAAGATCCCTGCCTCCACAGAACCTCTTCCAATCTGCAGCGCATCAACCTGTCTTCACAACACACAAGTTTGGCTACGCTGGCGTCAGATTCATCACGATCATTATGGCAAGTATTGTTAAAATCACTGTGTTCTTTTCAATTCTGTCAAGAGTGGTATCATATTTCCGGTGGGCTATGCTGAAAAGCAGGATTTCTATGACAACTAATCTATCTTGTACTGTGTTCATGCTTGCTACTCCGGCCGGTTGTGGCAAACTGTCGGCTTACCACATCGTCTTCTGCCACAACAAGGCCCTCAGTGTCAACCACCTGGCAGCAAACACTGAAAACGATACTGTTATCATACTCAAAATGGCTGTCTCAATGCAAGCTTCGCAAGATCTATCTGCCATACTTCCGACATGAATCCCAAAAAAGCAGTACTGCGACAACAGCCATTCTAGAAACCTTCACGAGCATCAGAGCGGTACCTGTGATGAAACGTAGCGGTCATGTTCTTCCTGGTAATAGCCAAATTAAAACGAATGGCAATGACAGAAGTGAATATGATGGCACGGGTACCGTCTTCCACACCAACTTTATAACACGGAATACAACAACCAAAAAAAAAAAAACGACACAAACAAGAGATTCTCAAGGAGGTGGCCCCTCTGCACATGCCAATGAAGGCTCCAGCAACGGGGTCTTTATCGTGAACACTACACATGTGGTGGCTTCACAAAATGAGCGGAATTATTCATGAAACCGCAGTGGCATATAGAGGTTGTGAGGAGAATACAGGGGCCCTAGAAGGCTGATGCAAGTATTAGTTTGAAACCCCAGGAGTATAAACATGTACCCTAAATCCTGATTCTTACTTACATCATCTTGTGCTGAGGGTCCCCGAAAAACGGGTCCCCAGGATTTTGAAAACCCCCATATATGGAGGTTTTTTTCGAAATGTCGCCTGTATCATCCCTGATGGGGACGCTAAAAAACAGATGGAATCCCCATGGGTCCCCCAAGGCCTCCTCATGTGAGAAGCCCCCGTATAATAACGCCTCAGCCCTAAAGCCCAAACCCGAAATTCCCAAACCCCCAACCCCCTAACCCCGAACCCCAAAACCCTAAACCCCAAACCCTAAACCCCAAACCCTAAAACCCTAAACCCTAAAACCCTAAACCCCAAACCCCAAACCCCGAACCCTGGATCTTAAAACGCACACCCCGTCGGCTTCTGGGTTCCGACCTGCCAGGAGTCTGCACCAGCAACCTGCCCGTTCCAAAGACGGTTGAGTGAATTTAGGGTTTAGGATTTAGGTTTGGAGTTTAGGGGGCTGGGGGTTTAGGGCTCAGGGCGGCCAAACCACGCAAACCTGTTGATCTGCGAGAATGGCAAAAAAAAAAGGAGCCCTCCATGTCAATTCTGGGGGGTGTACATTATAATATGATCATAATCACCTTGAGGGAATACTAGTATGAATTATTCACTAATGCCCCTTTTTAGAGGTACCCTAATGTTGACAAATAAATACTTGCATCGCGCTCAGGGTTTCGGCTCCTACAACAAGGGATCCCTGACTTCGGATACAACTTCACAATTGTTCTACCCTAAACAGTAGTTTCCATTTTCTTTTCAATTCTCCCAATATAAACCCAATACTCCACGTAAGGGAGACAATTTTAGGTGCCGAAATGCGACAACCCTGAGTTTTGAGAATGACCCAAATGAGCTATCGTCTAAACTCCTCAAAGGGGGGTTTTATAGGGACTACTATAGGTGGTGATTAAAGGGGATGCTAGGAGTTTAGACAATAGCTCAAATCACCAGGCCTAGGGTGTCTGCTAGGAATCCACCTGTAGAATTGTGTCGCCTAGAATCCCCGTAGCATGTGCCATAACTGTTGGCGTGTATCCAGACATGAGTTCAGCCCTGTATATGCCTAAAGACTATAACTCTACAGGTATTTGGTGACGAGGCCCCCGGCCACCTCTCCGCATGAGGACTCCCTCAGAAAGTAGGACGAGAGCTTAGGGTCTAAGAGTAGTAGGAACAGTCGTAGGAGGAGTTAGGCCTAGCTGTTCTCGAAGTCTTCCTCAGCATAGTGGTGGTAGTAGCAGTAGTAGTAGTAGTAGTAGCAGCAGTAGGAGAGGTAGGAACAGTAGTAATTGTTCTGCAAGGGATAGGAGTAGTAGGATGATGCAATATGCAGTGCAGTGCGCAGGCTCAAGATATGCCAAGGATGTCGGAAAGAGGTGAAGGCTGATCCCATCCCCCTGACAACAATGCTAAATTAGGCTCTGAAAATTGTCATGGGGTTGGAGGTTCGGTCAATGGGGGGACGGGAGTAGTATAGTCATGCAGAGCAGCGTTTGTTCTCAATAGTTGGATGCTTCCATCACATGGGGTCTCCTGCTTGAATGCCCAAATTCTATCATGCCCACTATGAGAACGCCCAACAAGAGAACCTAATTTTGGGAAGCCACACTTCGAGTTTCTACACTTGACGACAAAATTGTGGGAACAGCATCCAAGCGTTGACAGCTGAGGCAGACGCCCGCCCATACCCCCAGAAATATCATCGCTGATGAGGAGCTCTCCTTGTGGTGGGTGGGTAGTTATGAACGGGGCTACAACTTGGACAACAGTGATGACCAAGTTTGGAGGGGAAGGGCAGACGAGCGGGAGAGGGGAATATCAAGCACAAGTCAACTTGTCTTACTGGCTTTTAATAGGGCATGAGGGAATATCACCCCTCTATAACCATTACATACTATATTCCCATATTCCCTGTACTACATACCCTGTCATAATGTAATAGCTTCCCTTCTGTTTTCCATTATCCCTATATAGCC
>CAJNIZ010047512.1:0-14657 GCA_905231905.1 Symbiodinium pilosum | reverse complement strand
TATATAGGGATTATATTATATAAGGTATATATTGGGGTTATATGGGGGTTATATAGGGACAATGGAAAAGAAAATGGAAACTACTGTTTAGGGTTTAGGGTATAGTCCCCTCTTATGTAGATAGAATATAGGGTATATTATTAGGGTTATACAGGGACAACGGAAAAGAAAATGGAAGCTACTATTTGGAGTTTAGCGTACTGCCCCCACCCTGTAACAGTGTAACAGTCTATGCTCAAGGTCATATGTAGGGCTATATAAAACTACAGTATACGTATTCTCCACTGTTCCAGAGTGCAGGCAGTACCCAAGTTCCATACATAAGGCTCTAGCGACTTTGGGATACACCTGGGGTACAAGAGGATGACATAACATCATACGAGTATATACATATGTGTATATATATATATATGTAGAGGTTATGCAAGGTAGTGCGATTAGGGGTCCCCTTTTGGGGTCCATCCTACTGTAGCCTGTGAGAACTTTGCTCGGGATCCGTCTTTCACATGTGACTTCAATGACCAACCCAAGGTTGCAGCTGTGTCTTTTCCTCTTCATGCAAGTCTTTCAGCGGATCTGGGCTCTGAGAGGCATTTCCCTCTAAACTTTGCAAAGCCCTGCCGCAAGCCAGCACAGCACTGAAACAGTCAACAGGCTAGTCCAAATCTTGCTTAAGGACTGGAGGCTCTCAGGGATGAGCTCATCCCGGAGCACGCCTGTAAGATGCGAGAAGCGGATAGAGATGAAGAGGTACGCTCCTGACAGAATCACAAAGTTGGGCCAGAAGTAGCCCGGGATCACGGCTAAGAGCTTCTTTGGCGATCCGTTGAGGCCTGTTGTTCGCATCCAAATGTGAAATTGAAAGATGTACGTTTCCAGGGTGACTTTGCCCATGTATGCGAAGAGGTGCAGGTAGTATTGCCGCAATGTAGTCGTGAAGTTTCGCAGGATCAGGTAAATCGTCAAAGGCACGAAAGACCTCCACTGGAATGCAATGCTAACATGGGAGCAATTTCCTCTCAACACCCATGTAGTCCCTTAGGTGGATCCTCCACCCTGTACTAGTCAGTATAAGGGATAACGGTAACTATATTGGGGTCCTTGTATATTGGAATTATACTACTATTACAGGGTCGGGGATCCACCCATGTGGTCCCTAACAAAGAATCCCCTGAACCCCTTATCTTTAGCATCCCCATATGACCTATAGTCAAGCACAGACCGCTGAACAGGGCGCTGAAGAGGCGGGTGTCCTTGTGACATGAAATCCCACAAGATGATCAAAATTTATCAAACAATCCCGAGACATACTTATTGCGAAACCTTTGCAGCCCAAACCCCCTGACCCTCAACATGAAAAACTCGCTACTTAACCTGCTCGTCGATTGTCACTTTCTCCAAGAGAGGTGGCTTCCAAGGTGCGCTCAAAAAATCTAATGGCAGCCAGGGAGAGTTTCCCACAAATGAAGGTTCTGCTGGAGAGGCATGCACTTCGGGTCCGAGAATATTTTGCACGCTGTGTGATACATATATTCACATCACATACACTTACACATAAATATATACATATTATTACTAATATGGCTGGACATATGCAGATACATATGCATATACACATGCATGTAGAAGTGCGTATGTGCATGCATGTGGTGCGTGCGTGTGTGTTCGTACTTCTCTGCGAGCACGAGTATTTCCAAATGATGGTGCAGAAATGATTCTGAGAACCAACGACTAAGGGCCCGGCGTGTAAGGGTGGATTTTGTTGTACTGCAACTTCGGCAAGCAGAACACCGCAAACCACCAGGCTACCCCAGCAACCACTGACACCAAGAGGATGCTTGATCGGGCCACGACTGCCTTCGTCCACGAAGACCTGGGTATCAAAGCTACAGTCCTCCTTCCTCCTCCAGTGTTGTGAACTGTCTCAAAGGAGGCCCCAATAAACCGATGTGAGGTCGTGCCAAAATTCTTATTACAGCGGCCGTATCTTAAGTGGTATCTTTGTTGGGTTTCCCCTATCGGCAAACAGCATTTCAGCAAATCAGCATGACCAAATAGACTTGCATGCGCTGTAAGTTAAGTTGGGCTTCCCCTATCGGTAAACAGGGCTTGAATGAAATTACATAAACCATGGCCGCGCGAAGACTTGTTCCTTGCACCGAGATTTATGGTTGTGGCTCATGTGCAAGTTTAAGACACAGCCCACCTGTCGAGCTTCTCGAGGAAGGCAGCGGCATCTTCATAGTGCAAAGCAAAGACCATGCCCACTATCCAGATGAAGCGGTCTAGGCCAGATCGGAAATGAAATTCGTGCATTTCGTCCGTGAACTCTGGATGTAAAGGGTCGTGAAAGGCAAACAGCGGCCTTATTCCGGGAAGCGTGCCAAACACCAAACGGAATACCACATCCGGCCCGTCATACAAAAACAGAGTTCCCGCAAATGTCAGCAGGATCTTGACCCAAAGGACTTTGCCAGACGTGTTCATTGTGTGCTGCACATACATTGCAAGCAGCACGAACACCGTGAAGATGGTATGCATGGCACAGATATAGTACAGCATGTACTCATTTCGCAAGACAATGCAAACAGCGAAGCCCAGGAAGTTCAATCGAAAAAGCATCTGAAGTGTGCGGCGTATGGTAAAGCTCTTACCCTTGCGATACAGGAAGAAGTTGCCGTATCCTGTCATCCAAACGTACGCAGCGATGTAGACACGGATAGCGTTGTAAACCTCTTTCTCTTCAAAATAGTGATACCTCAGCAGGGCACCCGGAACAAACCTGGCGTCCAACAAAAAATGAATCACCAAAAAAATGTGCAGCACTGTTCTTCAACAGGCGCACTCGCATCCTTCAATGCGGCTGCTGCATGAACCCAAGTGCAGGCCAGCAACATGAGAAACATGATTTGCATCCATCCTTTCCATTCGTCTGTTTGCTCCCTTGACAGTGGAGCAGCATCCTTGCACTTTCGAATGGTGAACAGAGAGGCCACCACGATTATCGCCCAAACGCCCCAGAACTGAGCAGGATCACGGACTTTTTCTGCCTCCTGGGTTCTTGTTGAAATACCATGAAAAAAGATCTTGTGTTACTGCTATTGGGCCCAGGTACTCTAAACCCTAAACCCTAAACCCTAAAAATGTAAAATTTTGTTCTACAAGAGCGCAGCTTCCGGAAGCACTTCAGTGCGATCACATAGGTATAGAAGTGCCAGGATTGCCTGTCAGGGATGTCGAGGGTTTAGGGGTTTAGGGTGTAGGACTATAGTAGTTTCCATTTTCTTTTCCATTATCCCAATATAACCCCAATATAACCCCCAATATAACCCCAAGATAACCCCAAGTTTAGGGGTTTAGGCCTCGGCTAAAGGCTCAGACGGGGATAGATGGGGATACTGGACAAGAAAATGGATACTACTACCATCACAATAGGGTAGATATTGGGGTTGCTATGGAACATAGTATGTGGGATATATAAAGATAGCATTCCCTAAGTCCCTACTGTATGTACTGGGATTAATGCATGCTCTAAGGGCCGCGTCACCAAAGCCGAGGCATTGTTCTCGTACTGGTAGTTAGATGGAATATGGGAATATATCACGTAGGGATGGTTTAGGGGTTATATCACCTTATTTATTCCCTACTAACCCCAATATATACCCCATCATGAATGTGCAGTTGTTCCTTCTTCCTTGCCATTATCCCCAAATAACCTCAGTCAATATATTCCCTGCTTCCCTACTAACCCTAAACCCTAAACCCTATGTTATAACCTTATATTCCCCCCTAAACCCTAAACCCTAAACCCTATGTTACAACCTTATATTCCCCCCTAAACCCTAAACCCTAAACCCTAATCCCTAAACCCTAAATCCTACTAAGAACCAGTAAGTTCTGCAGAAAAGCTGCAGACATCTCGGCTCCTGCTCGCAGGGGATCCGAGTTGCTCTTCAACCACACCTGCGGCTGCGGAATATAGTTAGTAATAATAATAGTAATGGTAATAAAAGTAATAGTAGTACTAATAGTAGTAATAATAATAATAGTACTAGTAATAATAGTTTAGGGTATATATATATGTGTGTGTATAGTTATCATCATTATTACTCTTGATATTATCACTATACAATATGTAAAAAAAGAACTATACATAGGTTTTAGGGCATAGGATTGGCAGGGAACATGGGAATACAATCCCTATATGATGTATGGTCTATTCCCATCTTCCGTAGTAAGAACCAGTAAGGTCAGGGTTTAGGATGGCTTAAGGAACCCCATAAAGTTAACCACGTCCTCAATTGAGCTCATTCCAGCCTGCGGTATCGCGAGAAGTCGTTGGCTGTCTAGTGCCTTAGGGGCATGGCTTTCCGCAGACCCCGCAGCGAGCGCTACGTACTCCATGGCTAGCACTCGACTTAGAACAAGTATGAACATATCAATGGTCATGGCAGCATACCATCTCATTTTGCAGAGTTTGTCTGGGAGACGTCCAAACGTTAGAAACGACTGCCGTTACAAAATCGTTCATTGGTTTGGAGAGCTGGGTGCCCTTTCGCTTCAGCATTTTGGCGAGTCGAGGTATTTACGGAACCAGCGGCAGGCAGCAACTGCAGATTTAATGGCTTTATGTGCGCCCCACCCCCGACAGGGCGTGTCCCGAGCTACGCAAAGCTATCGATTCGCAGACTCACTGCGAATCTCCAGCACAAGAACAGAACCCGAAGCATACGTGTGTAGATAAGTACAGCAGGTCGAGGAACATGAAGCAGCAGCATCACTCAGGCATCCTACTGGCACGAGTGTAGCATGCCGATGGCTTTGAGCCTTTGAGCATATCTGCTGGCCCCAGCGGCTGGATCCTTCACCGCGTCTTCGGGCGCCGCATCTTTCTCAAGATCTTTATCATCAGTGTTCATCTCCTTCGAGAAGTGTCAATGACATTGGAACCCCACAGGCTAGAGACGCAGAAGCAACAGCAACAGCATCAGCAGCAACAAGAGGGACCTTCCGAGGTCGACACCTTAATCGTAACCTAAACCCTTGATTTTGCAGGTTCCCAGAGGAGTGCCGACGTCTTTGGGCGTTGATCCTAGGATATCCTAGGAAATGACAATGGCTGTGGGTTTTTGTTGGGCAGCATACGACCAGCTGCAGCTTTGACTGCATGTCGGTTTATGCCCGGAAGGGTTGCTCAGAATGCATCCCTCTCACCCCGAAGAACAATACTTGGAGGGTCATGGGGACTTAGTAACTAGGTTAATAACCCCTATGAGCCATATATAGTAAGCCCAGTTATCCCCATTATTAACCCACTTATTAAGTCCCCATGACCCTCCAAGTACACGGCTTGTAGGTCTGGAAGCAGACGGAATTGCCAGCAAGTCACAGATGACCCATTAGCGGCTTCTCCCATGCCAACCAGCTCTGCAGGCGGTTCGTTTTGAGGTGCCGGCTCCTTAGCCAGGATAATGTAAACACGGCACCCTGGGAACCTACTGTACTTGGGGGGTCAGGGGGACTTAGTAAGTAGGTGAATAATGGGGATAAATGGGCTTACTATATGGGTTATAGGGGTTATTACCCTAATTACTAAGTCTCCCTGACCCTCCAAGTAATGATGTCAGCCAACAGTTTGGGATCCTGAAACGTATCTGCATTGGGCGTTGCCACAATTCGGACCTCAAAAAGAAGGCACTGCAGAAACTGCCTGCACACCGCCATCTGCTGCCACGAGGCATATCCCTTCTCCGTGGAATGTTGTGGGAGATACGAGGAGACCTCAGAAAGAACCCACCACCCTACCGAAACCTTGAAGGAGTAGAATGCGGTGGACGGCTGAGGAAAAACTGGGATATAGTCCCCTTTAAGTAGATAGAATATGGGGTATATGAGGATCTTACTATAATAAACCCAAAGCCATTTTCCATCTACTTATCTGGGCCTATACACCAAGCCCCAGGGCCAAAGGAGTGAGGCTTTTAAAGGATCCACCTTTTCAGGCTTTTTACCAGTGGATCCTGAGCCGCCGAGAGATTCTATCTACCCTTGCCGGTTGCTGCGTTGGATGTAGGAACTCTTGGGCCACTCAGGTTCCCCATGTAATTCCTAGCTCCTGGCACAAAACTCCTAGATCATTATGTGGGATTTCCTGCATCAAGAATCCAGAGTATCTGAATCTGTGGTCAGCTGTAGGGCCCTCAATTCCTCACGCATGATGGCCGCACCCAGCTCGGGCTCTCAAAGTCTGACTCTCTGACCCAACCGGCAGCCACAAACAGACAGGGCACCTCCGCTGATGCCCAAGTAGCCAGCACAAGGCTGCAGAAGAGCCCGGCTGCAATCTGCAACTGGCTATGCTCTCCATACCTGGAAGATACACCCATAGCTCCAATGCTCATAAGCAAGGCAACCCTGATTCCCAGCGAGAACTCGCTAAGGGACATGTTGCTTGCGGTTTTGACGCCCCCATCTGCCTGTGCAGAGAGCCAAGAAATTGGCAGGAACAGAGGCTGAAGATGAAGGATGCAAGCCACACGCCGCACAGTGGCAACAGGTACATGGCTGAAAATGGTATGGATCCTACAGGCCTAGCAGCCCGCAGGTACGCATCTACAGGGTTTGACATCCTGTTTCAACACTGAGTTCCACCCCATGAAGGCTGGGTACGCGCTTGCAAAGTCCTAGCTTACGTTGGCGTTTCTTTCACCCAGAGGTTAAGGCCGGTTCATGGCCTCACTGACTCATTGGCAAGATTATCTCTTTGATTGATCTTCTGTAACTACAGCACACTCCGAGCCGAGCGCAAAGGGCCACAGGCTGAGGAGGAGACAAGATGATGTTGCAAACATAACTCTTGATACTCAAGAAATCAGTGCCAAAGGCAGCGGATGGGAGATATGGGAGCTTCTCAAAAAAACAATCCCAGGCCTGAGAAGACCCTCACAGTTGCCGTGCAATCCCATAAGGTCCCTGCCCAAGGTGACTCGAATCGGAGCAATCGACATGCGCCTGACGCCATTCAGCCTATCTATGTATCGTTGCCGTCCTTCGACTGACAGCCCGTGTTCCGCAGAAATCACACCGTCCATGGGCCTTCTCGTAATGCTGCAATGCCAAACCTGGCACAGAACGCAAAGCTTTTCCCAAAGTGATGAGAGCCATGTCTGAACTCCTAGTATCCTCCTTTAATAACCCCCCCAAAATAAGCCCCTTTACGCAGTTATAGCCCATAAGACTTCTGCTGGGTGCCCTCTAAAAAAGCACAACCCAGTTTGGTCTCTCTTGCTGTCAGCAGTGATTGCTTTGTTTAAACCAGGTGTTGTTGCTGCATTTTGCCAGTGCTGCTATTGCTCTTTTGGGATTTGTGGTTCTTCTTCTGGTAGCTTATGGTGATATCATGCAAGGAGGTGTCTGCCTCTTGAATACAGATGGCCATTCTCAACCCATGCACTTCCTCCGCATGTTGCCCCAAGCACGCTTGAATAGTTCTTCAACCCTGTTCAACCCCATCTTTACAACAAACTTTAACAAACTTATGCACATACCACCCTAGTTATGAAATTCACTCAATCCCACAATTCTGTGAAACTCCTATTCAACGCATACAGAGCCGTATAAATCCTCCCAGCATGCTTATGAAGCATTCCGAAAACAACAGATCTCTTCACCCTCAACTCTAAGCTCCGAATTCCCCCAGCGCCACTCTCCCTTCAGCACCGGTGAGGACTGTCTTCATCTTTCACATAAGATACAGATGCCAGGTCATTTTGATGTTCCAACTCATTCGGATCACCGCCGAAGGGAAAATGCCGCGCGTCAGTGCTTGCCGTCTTCGTGTATGAGGGTGTGGGCTGTACCCTCTGCCCACTGCCAGCAAAAACACACTGAATCCCTAAATCCCTCAAAACTCCGCGCCCCGAAGTTCCTGAATCCTAAACCCTAAACACCTTAAAAACCCTAAACCCAAGCCTGCCTCGACAAATTGCTGTTGTCATCTTGCCCAGCCAGCTCCTGCTTCCCCCGCTCTGATGCGGGTCTCTCCAGAAGGTACCCTTAGGAACCCTTAGGCTTTAGGGTTCGTTTTAGGGCATGTCTAGGGTTTGGGATTCAGACGGAGTAAACCTGAGACCCCGGCATGTAAAGCTTGAGGTCACAGTACTAAGCTGCATACCGGGATCTTGTCGCGTTTGTCAGAGTTTCAGCTGTCTGCGAAGGGTTGAGGGCACCGCCACGTACCACCACCTCCTCCGATGCATCACCAACAACACGACGGCTTCCACTACATCCGCTAAGACGCTGACGACTACTACCGCTACATCGTCTACCCCGAACAGTAGTGACAGAGACAGGGCCTACTCACCACCCGTACACGGCATAAGCTTCGCCTGGACCAGAGTAATCTTGTCCATCTGCGGCTGGTACGCGATCACATCCTGCAAGATTCTGCGGACATGTAGAGAATGCAATGACCATCATCCTAGTGATGCTGAAGCCAGAACTAGAGCATGGCGGTCGAAATTGCTAGCCTACTACAAGCACTAGCAGCAGGACGAGCAGCCACATGAAGGAGCACGACACTAGACAGCATGAAGCCGCCGATCTTCCACGGTCCTGCGGCTTCTTCCCTTCTGGAAGAATTTGGTCCTGCTTGACCTGGCAGAGGAGCAGTTGCACACTTCAAGAGGTCTGCCAGAAGGTCTAGCAGGGAAGGCCTCAGCACATGACTTCAAATCCTCCTGGCCGGCAGATTGCGCTGGCAAGGATTCCAAAGACATCTGTAAAGCTTTGATACTGGAAGATGTCACAATGTCCTCCGCACCATTATCTTCAAGCAGCCAATCATCCCCGCGCCCTTCAGGCTCCGGTTCGATGGCTGGCTGCTCCAGAATGCTGCCTCAGTTGCTAGAGCTCAGGCTTATCCAGTTGCTGGGTGCGCAGCAAGAAGGCTTGAGGGACAAGCAGGACGGAGCTCGGGCAGGCATGGGATCCCATCACCCCATGAACAGTAAAAAAGCTCAGCTGCGAGCAAACATGTCTCAGCATCTCACATCTGCCATGCACGCTAACAGCGACTTTGAAGCTGGATGAGGATGCGCGAGGCATGGCACAATTCTTCTTTCACAGCAAGTGCACTTGCGCAGGTATGGCCGAGTTTTGACCCATGACCCATTGCGCATGTTTAGCAACATAGGTAGACCTTCCCATGCGGCACGGTGCAGCACCGCGTAGACGCTGAAGTTGGGAAGACGGTCCGTGATGTTCTGCCACGCACGCCTCCCTGGGCCAAGAGAAAGCTGCAAGCTGGTATGGGCGCAAGACCCCTCCGGAGCAGTACCTTGAAGGCCATTGCAACGAATCAAGAAGACGGAGATGTTCATCATCACGTGGTGGTTGAATGCTCTGAGGCAGCCATGGCAGCTTTCCACAAATACCCTCATTTTCATGTTGGCTCCAACCCTGACCCAGTCGCTTCCGCGACAGTTGGTGTTTCTGCAGCTGCTGCTCGGGGTGGCGCTGTTTGTGCAGATGCGGCTGCTTGTGCTGCTGGTGTTGCTTGCAGGGTTGGCGTTTGTGCTCGTTGGTCTGCTGCTAACTGCACAGAGGGCACTAATGCTGGCCCTAGTACAGCTGGCTGTGGCATTTCTGCTGGCTGTGAAGCTTTTGGCTCTTGGCTTTCGTGAAGCGCTTCACTGGGCTGCGCTGGCTGATGATTGTGTGCGGCAGGAGTCTGGTTTGCAGAAAGCTGTGTTGGCTGCATCTGCATGGCTGCGTCACGGCTACCGCTTCCTGATTGCTCTTCCGCTCCCTTGCTTGGATAAGCAGAAGTGCGCTCGACTTGGGGCTGCCCTGTCTGGCCGATTTGCGGGTACGTCACCTGTGTTGCAGGCGCGGCAGGTGGGATTTGACCCTGCTTTGCACCCAACAGGTCGCGGCAAGGTGTCAGTTTGCGAATCACTTCGGCATGGTCTGCTTCCAACTTTTGCAAGCGCCCCTGGGCTTCTGGGTTCCTGCTGAGGAACGGGCCAAAATCACGAGCAAAACCGGCACATGCCTTGAGGGCTGCATCCGCAGCAGCCGAAGTCTGGCACAAGTGCCTCTGTTCTGCCACGTCAAGTACGCTGGTGAGTGGCCGGTCCATCACACCCATCAGGTCAATCTCAGCCTTGTGCTTGGTCATGATGTCGGCGCAGGTGTCGGACTCTTGATCAAGTAACCGAACTCGCTTCTCTTCATGCCCCAGATGTTCCAGCAGAACGTTGAGCAGGTGGCTGTCAAACTGCCCTGCCTTCGAGCTTAACTCTGCAGCTGCTTCAGACAGGGCGCGGATTGCCAGCGACTCAGTCTCAGCAGCGGCAGCTTTCACCTTACAAGTCCAAGAAATGCAGCCGGATTTCCACAATCAACGAGGCACTTTCCGCTGATTGTTTCTGGTTGTTCCTACTTGTCTGTATTTGTGAAAATCAGACATGATGCCTGCGATTAAAAACATCACTTCAATGAAGTCCACAGCACCTTCTCCGCGGCAGCCCGCTCCTTCCTGGCTGCTAAGCCCTGGTCTTCAGCCTCTTGGAGGTTTCTTCGAAAAGTCGCCTCCACATCCTCCACCTTAGTGGCGTGTCGGTGCTCAAGCGGAATAGGGGAAGGATCACTCAGGTACTCCTGTAGGGGATCATATGTGACTTGATTTGATGCCTCAGGCACGCTTCGCTATGCTCACGGGAACATAGGGGATCACATCGAGATCAATTACTCCCCTTAAGCAACAGCAAGACACTGCCCGCCGCCGGCGATCCTTCTCAGAGAGCCAGTTGCGTTGTCCCTCACGCGCGGCATGCAACTTCTCATCGATTGCATGCAGCTGCTGTCGCAGTTGAAGCTTCCTTGTCTCCAATGATTCAATGCTGGCATCAGCGGCGTTCCGTTTCTCGTCAACCACGGACAACTCTTTGGCAAGCGCGTCATGCGCTTCACGTAGCTCCTGCTGCAAGCGGCTCTGTCGGTGCCCCACACCTGCTAGCACAGTCAGCGTCTACAGACCATACGGACCAGCTGCGCACCCCTTGAAAAGTTGAACTCTCCACCTTCTCCTTGATGGAGGGAGGTGATATAGGCCTGATGAATCCAACACAAAGCACAACGCGGCCAGGCGTGAGATCTACATGCCTCAACGTTGTCCGAACAGGTCTTGAGCTGCTGGACCCGCTCCTGCTAAGACAATTCACTTGGGGCTTTCTAAATGGGTGGTTGTCAAAATTATGGCCCCTTTTTGGATCTTTATTATAATACGGCACCTAATACTTAGGGTACCCAAAAAGGGATCATAATTTTGACAACCACTCAAATAGAGCTTCTGAGCCCTGTGAATTGCTGGGGGTTAGTAATTACTGGAAAGGGAGTCTTTTGAGAGAAACTCCCAATTTGCAGAAGCACTGGCAGAACAGGCCTAGCTCTTGTTGATTTTCTCCTTTAAACTGCCAGTGTCATGTTCCATCTTCTCTTCTTTAGGGTTTAGGGTTTGGGGTCCTTTCTTAAACCCTATACCTAAACCCTCATGGTCCGTATAGCACGCCCCCGGGTTCCTGGCCTCGGCCACGGCCGCAACGTGGGCTTGCGCCTGCACACCCTATGTGAGCCATTGTCTAAACTCCTAGTACCGCCCTTAATAAGCCCTTAATACTCCCACATATAATTCCCTATATAACCCCCTTGAAGGAGTTTAGACAATAGCAAATGTGCGAACGACAGAGCACAAGCATAGGGAGCGTAAACTAAACAGCTTCAATACGACATTGCTACTATATTCACTTGTAAACCTACATCATGACATGAGCACATTTGAGTTTCATGCGTGAAATGCCGCAGTTCAAGGAAAGGGTCCACCCTTATGGATCCCAAATTGGTATAGTCCTTATTATGCGCACCCCGCGACACGGGACCCCCAATTTTTGGACACCACGATATAACCTAACCCCATCCCAATTTCCACTTCATAGTTCATGTGCTTCCCCATCTGATTCTTCATAGTTGGGTCAAAAGGGACCCTCAATGCCTGGAACCCCCCATATAAGCTATATATATAGTCCAAACACCAAATATCCCCTTACTCAGAAAAACCTATAATGCTCCCCTTTACAATCTCCTATATAATCCCCTTGAATGCGTGTAGTCTGTGGCAAAATATGTACCATAATCTAAACTCCTTAAAGGGGGTTAAAAAGACAATTATATAGGGGACTACTATAGGGGCAATTAAGAGAGATACTAGGAGTTTAGACAATAGCTCATATGTTATGGAGCACCTCCTCGAGATTCTGGTAGAGCGCCTTGGAATCTGGGTCCCCGCGGAGGGCCAGGCCAAGCACGGCTTTTTATAGTCATGGAAGTAGGAATACTAGAACAAAGAGTAAACATGGAGGCTTCCCAAAATTAGGGATACCTTTTTGGGGTTCCCTATAATAAGGACTATAGTATTTTGGGGTCTATATTGGGGTCCCCTGATTTAGGGAAACTACCACATAGTGGTGGTTGAGGGTTAGGGTTGGCTTTCACTTCACTTGCAGGGTCAAGAGGATGCCGTCGAATCTTAAGAATTCAGCGCAAGCTTGCCATTCCTGGTCTCTCGGCATGGCACGCCTAACCACGCAATTGATGCAATTATGGAATAGAATGTCTTTTCCATATTCCACCTGAAGAGCCCATCTATGGAAGTCAAATGCCACCGCTGCGGCCACCCGGAACTGCAACCGAGCCCGCCACCTCGTGCAGGCCTGCGTCACAGAGCATCCAAGTTCAGGCTTTAGGGCAATACGTCCATGTGGGTCATGCGAGAAATTGCAAAGCCCAAAGCTGCATGCTTCTATGACTTCATGCGGGAAATTGCTAGCTCCCTGCGATCTCTGCACGCATGCCTGTATTTCATTGTATCAGCGCTATATGAAGCCACATTCTAGTACACGTAGGATACATGTTTAGGGTGCCCCAATGTCCCCCACTAGGATACTCTACATAAGTATACACCCCACACAAGGAACCCTACATACCTTCACCAACACTATAATGATCACTGCCACCCCATAGAATCCCTGACCCGCAACACATGATCCCTATCCATATTTATGTCAATGTCTAGTGCTAGCTATCTATACATATATACATATACATGTATAGGTACACATATTATAACAACCCCAGCTAATCCGTCCCACAGAACATACCCCCCACTCCCGAGTAATGAACTGCCAGTTATATTGTATTTGGAATGCTCGTTGCTAGGGGGATGGGCTTCGTTGAGGTGAGGTAAACCCTCACACGACCCGTACGTGTATCATCCTATGTCCATGCAATATCATTCTCCAATGTTGTGGTAACCCTGAACCCTAAACCCTAAACGCTTAAGGCGATTATCTCTGCTGATTTCTGCGCTCCTAGAAGCTCTGCGGACGTGCGGACGCGACGCGCAGACCTGCGAAAGACACACAGGAATCGAACTCACAGTGCCTAGTCAGTACTATTTCAGGGTTCTGGGCTTGTTGGGGGGTTGCGGGGACTATGCAACATGTCCGGGCTAAGGGTTCACGTGAGAATTTCACATATTTACAGATAGTGAGGTCATTACATGGATCTAGGACTTTAGCTATAGACCTTTGTTTGGGACCTCCATGGCAGGGCAGATGGTTTGGGGAGCTCGAGCGGGACTCTCGTTGGGGCTCGATCTATCCGTGACAAAGTATGGAGAGCATGTAGGATTCGAGAATACTCCCCATGTCCTCCCCCATGCTGGTCCTTGAGTCCAGTCCCTGTTCCAGATAAAGCATCAAGCTGGAATAGATTCTATAGCAGTCAGTAGCACCAGACGGAATACCTCGGAAACAGCAGCATCTACTGTAACATACATGTTCTTGTAAAGAAAAACCCCAAATAGTAGTTTCCTTTATATTAATTTCCATCATCCCAACATAACCCCTATATAGCCCTTATATTAAGCCAAAAAATATGTATACACATATATATATATACCCTATATAACCCCTATGAGGGGGTTGCCTCATATACTCCTAACTCTAACAGGTCCTCATTTTGGGGTCCCCAAACCCAGTCAACCTTTCACCTTGACCCCATACCCCAAAGCCTGCCTAAATCCTACGTCATAACCGGTTTGGGGTTTAGGGTCTAGCGACTAACACTAAACCCCGCACTCTAACCTACCCTAGCCCAAGACCTTTTGTGGGCCCCTTTGCTAGGGAATATAATATATTGAGGTCTAGATGGGAGCACCTAAAATCTTGGAAACTATTATCCCTATATAACCCCAATATACTATAGTAGTTTCCATGTATCGTCCATTATCCCTACATCACCCTTATATACTACAGTAGTTTCCGTTTTCTTTTCCATTCTCCCTATATAAGCCTAAACCCTACACCCTAAATAGTAGTTTCCATGTTCTTTTCCATTATCCTTATATAACCCCTACAAAATCTCAATATAAATCCCAATGTACTGTATAACCCTATATAATCCCCATATAATCCCTATATAACCCCTATATAATCCCCATATAACCCTATATAACCCCTATATAACCCTATATAACCCCTATATAACCCTATATAACCCTATATAACCCTAACCCCTACCAACCCCCCCCCCCCTCC
>CAJNIZ010047511.1:0-30019 GCA_905231905.1 Symbiodinium pilosum | reverse complement strand
AAAGGCGAGAAAAGTTTTGCACCAAACTTTTCCCGGACACCACTTGTGACAGCACCGCCTGGTGCAAACAAAATGCTGATACACGAGAAAAAGTGTGCACCAAACCTTTGCTCAAAATCTTCAGCCGTTGGCAAGCAGACCTGGTGCCTGCAAGCCCTCCGAAACCCTTGGAACCAGTCACATCCAAACCGAACACGGCATTTCTGGGTTTAGTTTGGCCCCAGGCAGGGTCGGACCTGCCTGTGGCCGCCTGGCACCCCCCAACGTCCGCTATACCAGCCCCTTCAAACCTGACCTAGGCCTCTTGGTAAGTCCATGTTGGGAGGTTGGCGCCTTGGGATTTTAGAGCTTTCGCGCCATGCAAACTTCTGCAAAATGGAACCCGCTGTTGGAAAGGAGGGCTGCTTTTTGGGTGAATGCGCTCCCCCCCCCGGCAAACATCACGAAATGCTCCCGAAAGGGAGCCGACCCTTGGCAAGCGTTGGCCGTGTTTGGGAACAAGTATGCCTTTCAAACAACCCGAAACGTTCTCGAAACGGAGCCCACCCCTGGCAAGGGCGGGCTCCGTTTTGGGAACGAGCGGCCCGTGCAAACATCACGAAACTTTCCCAAGACACAGCTCACCCGTGGCAAGAGTGGGTTTCTGTCTGGGAGCAAGTGGGCCGCGCCAACATCACCAAGCCTTCCCGAAACGGAGCTTACGCTTGGCAAGCGTGGGCGCTGCCTGGGGAGCGAGCACGCAACGCAAGCATCAAGCATTACCCCCAGAGCCCTTTTGAGAGGGCGCGCCACGCAAACATCACAAAGCATTAAACAACAGAGCCTGGGAAGGAAGCGCTAGTGGGTGTTGCGCGTCTTGCGCAAGCATGGGCATTTCAAAGGTCTATTCTCATGTAGTCATTATACAATTACCAATTTTAGGGCACCTACGCAATACCCCCCACATATAAGCTCCCCATGAACCTGCAAGTGCGTGAGAATGCCTAGACTCCAGTGCCAAATCCGCATTGAAATTTTACGCAAAACCGCATTGAAGTTTTGGCCTGTGCTTGATAATTTGTAAACATTTGACTTCGTATCCCCGAAAAGAATTCTCTCAGATTTCGACATCCAGCCTGGGAATCTTGAGTATTGTGTTCATGAATTGAAAATATCTTCCGGCCTTATACTTTGCAAGCGGCTTTGCAATGCCATGCCCTTTGCATGGAGTTGGTAAAGCTAACATCCACCTGGAATACCATCAATCAATCCCGGCGTGATGGATTTGCCAGTTGGTTTGCGTAGGTCTACCTCAGAGTTTTGTTCCAGTTGATGGTTTTTTGCTTTCCTCTGCCCAGAATTGAAACCACTTCGGTGCTTCACCGGTCCCCCGGACGAGTGGTGCAAACCATGTTCGGGCTCGACGAGTTTGAAACCTGCTCTGGACCTAATACGTGATTCTTGGAGCACCCGCAACGCACCCTAGCCGTAATTAACATGGCTCGCGGCCATCCATAGGTCACTATTACTGGGTTGGGGGGTCTGCCTAATATATACCATACCCTTATATATCCCCATAGAACCGCTATAAACCCTTTGAAGGCTTCTCTCCTCGGCTCTTTCGCTTGGTCTGCTGCACCTACATCTACAGAAGGGGCCCCAGACTGCTTCAAGGGGTTTAGGGTTTAGGGGTTAGGGTTGAGGGTTTAGGGGTTAGGGTTGAGGGTTTAGGGTTGAGGGTTTAGGGTTTAGGGGCTTCAAGCTGGCTTCTTGCCTACTGTTTGTAGGGAATGAAAGATGAAAGGAAGAGATCCTGATTGCGGCCAGAATTAACCCCTAGAATGATCCAACAAAATGCTGCTTCTTACTGACATTATTTTGGCTATTGTTTTTATTATGAGGCTCACCACCTCTATGTTAATATCTGTGGTGTATATTGTTCTTCATTCCCTACTGCCAGAGGCAAGGTGGTTGGCTTCGGGTTTGACATGTGGGTCCACTTGGACTACCACTTAAAAGTGGAACAACGAATGTTGGTGGCTTCTCAAAATGGAGTTTTTTTGGGGACATACGCGAAAACACACACATGCATATATATATATAGAGAGATGTGTATATATGTATATATACACGTTTAGATGTGCAAAACTCACATGTTAAGGATTGCAAGTCTTCTTTAGTGATTGCGCGGCAGACATTTGGAGAAGTGTAGAATCAAGAAGAAGTTGCGCTGATATTCCAGGTTGTGTCAGAATTGTGAAAACCATGCCAGGTTGTGGTTCAGTTTTAGGGTGGCAGGAGTCTTACACTAGGATATAAGTGTTCAGTCTCTGCTGAGTAGACCGTTCGTAATTTGGAGCTCGTGGGTTTATGTCAGTCGGTTCTATCACGAAAAAAGTTTGAAGGAGTTCATGTCCTAACCATGTTTTTTAAAGCTGCCAGATGAAACTTCCGCTAAGAGACTTGACAAGTATGCCAACATCTAGGTGTTTCCCTGATTTGAGATACCAGTGTTCAACATTTAGGTGCCAGACGTATTGTTCGACCGCACAGCACTTGAAGCCAGGGCGCACGAACACATATCAGCACAACATGTCGAATGTATGCCAGATGCAAACACTAACTTCAGGCACAGATGAACAATAGGGTTCCGCAGGTACGCTGACGGATGCCTGCGAGTCGCTGTGCCATTCCAACGCCATTCGCCGTGAAGGGTAGAAGCCCAGGGTTTAGGAGTTGAGGGTCTAGGGTTTGGGGTTGAGGGCAAGTTATCCACGGAAAATTGTAACAGTTGGCATATCAAGCCCAGATTCTATGGAGACTGTGCCTGGAGTCCACTGGGGCGCTAGGCATACATCGATATTTACTGCATGCTTTAAGCTGACCTATGACGCTGGGAGTTCCTGGATCCAGCTTTTTTGGATTTAGGGGCAAGGATTTCACGGCATCTGATATCTGATGTCGTTTCTTCCAGGCTTAGAAGAGGGTCTTGCCCCCAAACCCCGCATGAATTATACGCCACAATATACTATAACCCTCGCCAAAGGGAAGCCCCCCGAAACGCTCCTACCCTAATCCCAAAACCCTATATCTATCTATCTATCTATCCATTTATCCTAAATAGTTGTTTCCATTTTATTTTCCATTATCCCAATATATTCCCAATACTACCCCAGTGGGTTCCCCAGCTCTAACCCCAAACCCTAAACCCTAAGCCGTGACGTAAGACAAGGAGACTTTGGAGCCTAGGCTGGCCTCACGCTGCGTGGCCAGCTGCAGCTCTCCATGGAGACGCTCTCATGAGGAAGGTGTCCCAGGCGGCTCCGTTGTGGGCGTTTATTGGGTCATTGCTGGATAGAGTTGTAGTTTGTATCCTAGTAGTTTCCATTTTCTTTTCCAGTATCCCCATATAACCCTTATATAACCCCAATATATCCCCATATAAGGAATGTAAGGGCTATGGGCTACAGTCCAGGGACTCAGCATAGCTTGAGGCCGCTCCTTGTGGGTGCCAGGCAACTTCGGCGTTTGTCGCTGCAGGTAGCAGTGTGTAGCGATGAGGGAAGCAGGGTGGAGGGCTTCGGGTTCCGGGGTTGGGGTTTAGGATGCCGTTTAGGTGCAGGTTTCTTGAAGATGTTGGCTATCAGGTAGGGCTTAGGCCTCCCTCTAGAGACTTGTAGGGCTTCTGTGTGGCTGCTGGGGATTTGCCTAATACCTTCATTGTTTTGGGGCACCCAGGATTTGCATAGCAGAGTGTTGCGAATTTTGCAGCCCAAAGTTCGCTGACCGGTGGTCTGAGGGTTTGGGGGAGGGACTATGTGTTGGGGGGATGCTGAAGCCCAGGGCCTCTGTTTGCAGGGTTCAGTTCCGGATGCGTTGGGTAAGGATAGCTTGTTACGCAATGATTTGAAGACAGCTTTGGCGCCGCTTTTAATCCACTTCCCTTATATTAAACCCCCCCGCCCCCCTAATATTAAACTCTCCCATTCTGTGGTATATGATAATATATTGGGGAGTATTTAATATAACGTGGGGTGGGGGTTTAATATTAGGGGAAGGGGATTACTAGGCATTCCAAGGCCGCTGTCAGCTGCGTGCACTTCATGCTAAGGGACCAACAAATCCCGAACCCTAAGCGCTTGGGCATAACAACTAAGCCCGGATGCTCAGACCTTGCTAAATTGTATGTGAGCCATTGTCCAAACTGCTTAAAGGGGGTTATATAAGGGATGATATAGGGGACTACTACAAAGGGTTATTAAGGGGGATACTAGGAGTTTAGACTAGCTCATGTATGTCTATACAAGGGTTATGCGTGGATACATGCGTCAGCATTCACGGCCCGCCTCCCCCTCCTAATGATCCATGATGATGGCAGAGTATGACGAACCTACCCCCCACTGTCCTGTTGTCTGAGGTTTGCGGTTATGATTGGTCAAAAAACTTGTAGATTTATGATGTTTATAGAGGGGTCCTAGAAGGTTTAAAGGAGGTCGTGGTTTTATAGCAGGTCTTTTAAAGGGTCTAAGAGGGTTTCCCAGGGGTTGCTACCGGCTTGATGAAGAATTTTCTAGGTGCTATACAGGGCTTGTAGAGATGGAGGGTTTCCAGCCTTCTAGAGGGTTTATGAAGGTTTCAAAGAGTCTTCTAGGAGGTTCACAGAGGGTTCATAGCCTGTATGGAAGGTTTATAAGACGTGAAAGTGTTTTTGGAGGGTTGGGGAGCTTACAGATTCGCCAACCTCCCCCCCCGCCCCCGCTTCCCGTGGTCCTGTGGTCCTCTGGCCGTGTGATCTGGGTCCTGTGGTGAGGGTTCAGTTGCGGAGAGTTCATGGTTTGAGGGTTTTGTAGACAAGGTCTGGTGGGCGTGAGCGGAGATTGGGAATGCGGAGCGCATACGCATATATAACCCCTATCATGGAGAATCAAGCGCAAAAGGAAAAGACAATGAAATGGAAACTACTTCAATGAGAAACTAAAAGCCACCTCTCTGCTCAGGACCACTTTTCCCTTTTCGCTGCCGGCCGCTGTAGTTGCGAGTTGCTTCTGGACGATGCGGAACGCTTGCACACAACTTTTATTGCGTTGTTGCGGCTGCGGTTTTACGAAGACAGGCATATCTTGTGGCTGTCCGAATCATTAGTATTAATACATACTTATAGATATTATTATGGCGAAATGTTCTACCTGTGCTGGCTTAACTTCTCTGCCTTACCTGCTCTAAGCTTGGCATTAGCCTAGGACGCGCAGGACATGATGACATGTAGCATCTTCTGATCCTCTTTGGACAGGTGCTATAGATCAGTCATGGGGGGCCCTGTTCTAGGTTTCCTCTAGGATATGGAGGTTTCCCAAAATTAGAGGTACCATTTTGGGGGTCCCCATAATAAGCATGGTAATATTTGGGGTCTATATTGGGGTCCCCCTATTTTGGGAAACTACCATATTGGACCGTGTAGCTAGGGGAAGCAAGCCTGCGCATTCTAGCATGCAAGTCGCCACGCAGGGCATGCTTCCTTCTCCATAACCTGGGGCAGTAAGTCTATAGATAATACATGATAATACCTTCTTTGGGCCCAACCCTAAACCCAAAGCCTACAAATAGTACCTGCATGGAGCCTTGGGATACCGAACTGCAGCAGAGATCTTGAGAAAGGACCTGTGACAGTTAGGGTTTAGGGTTTAGGGTGTGGGCTCGCCCTCTAGCATATTGTGGAGATAAGAATCCTCATAGTCATAGTATCTAGTAATAAGAATAATAATTGCAATGGTAATGGTAACAGTAAATATCGTAGTACTGATGGTATTAAGTACTAGATCTTTTGAGAAGGATTTCTGTGGAGGAGCCCATTATCCCAATATAACCCCAATATATACCCTGTAGTGGTTTCCATTTTCTTTTCCATTATCCCAATACGACACCAATATACTATAGGCCACTATAACCCCCAAAAGGTCCTTCGGAAAGACTGCAGCCGCCGTACGCAAGCTACATGGCCTTAAGCTCTGCTTCAAGCCACCCTGGAATTTGGGCCTTTCGGCCTGGGCGATCTGGGTTTTGGTAAAATTTGGTATGTTTGGCTGTTGAGCAAGTCCACATCAATGCGACGACCTTGGGTTCAAGGACTTTCCCTTACATTCCGACGTCTGCCAAGCACCCCAACAAATATGCGAGTTCCACGACAATCTGTGCGATGAGCGGAAGGCTCTGGTACGCGAAGAGTATCTGACTGAAACGTTTCTGGGAAGGTGGAACTATTGCCTCATAAGTGTACAGGTTCTCCGAACATCTCAGACAACGTCCCGCATGCCAGTCGCACATCCTCATGTTCGTTATCAGGGCTACTTGAAAAGCTGGTGAAAGTTGGCTACCTGCGTGGTCTAGACAGGCGCCTGTCGCTAGCCACTAAGTCTCAGCAGCCTTGTTTGTTCCTGGTGGCTTGGAGCTTGAGCAGTTTTCGCAGCCTTTGCTTTCATAGGGCTTCAATGAATACCCCGTTTGCCTTTCGGCTTGCATCATAGTTTCCATTTTCTTTTCCATGATCCCAATATAATCCCAATATATACCCTATTATCCCCATATAACCAATTGTAGTAGTTTCCATTTTCTTTTCCATTATCCCAATATAACCCCCGGCTTGGACCCCCTGGGAAGCACATTGGGAATGTCAGTCTGGCCAAGGTCACTGTCCTACAGCCTCTAATTTGTCACATGTGCTATAGCCTAAACTCCTTAAAGGGGGTTATATAGGAGGTTATATAGGGGAGTATATATAGGGGACATGTGCTACAGTCTAAATTCCTTAAAGGGGGTTATATAGGGGAGTATATAGGGGACGATTTTGGGGGTTATTAAGGGGGATACTAGGAGTTTAGACTATGGCTCCTATGTCTATGTCTTGTAGATGCCTTGGCTTGTCTTGGTATATGCTCAAAACCCCGGGAGACTTGAACTTCTGCTCAAACCCAGGGTTTAGGGTTTTGGGTTTTACGGTTTTGGGTTTAGGGGTGTAGGTCGTGCAACTCCAAGCAGGCCAACCGCCCTGCGATGTAAACAGTGGGAACAACACCTGAGCTGAGGGGTTCGAGCAAAGTCTAGCCAGACTTCATACAATCGCATAATATAATCCCTATAAAGGATACTATACAAGCCCTGTATGACCCCTTTTTCCTTTCGCATGTACTGTATGTGCAGATCAGATCCACTTAACGGCAGGATTTGCGCCAGCGTGTGCCTCTATCCAGACGGCCCTGCTTCTGACACCGCATATAATCCCATATGATCTATAGTCTAAACTCCTTAAAGGACAGTTCTCTAGAGGCTTGTATAGGGGACAGCTATATTACGGGGGTACTAGGAGTTTAGACTAATTATGGCTCATATAGCATAATATAATCCTCTCTTTGAGGGAAGCCCTTCTCATGCTTGGCCAGTGATCGGAGTGTCCTGTGGGTCGTTCTTCAGATCCTGCTTAGGGAACTTGTTTGGGGACCTGACGGAGATGTGTACGAGCTTCATTGCGGACACCTTCTCTTGGTGGTCAGGTCCAGAACAGGTGTCTAACCCACCGCGATGTATCAATTTGGGGTCTGAGAGCTTTAGTTGCCACCTCAAGCACTTTAGTTTCCCTTATTGTTGTGCCTTGCGCGGACGAAGCAACTATGGGAATGGTAGTCCAAGCATAGACCAGAAAGAGAATCACAACGTACTTGCCACTACGACTTTCCATAGTAAAATTTCTAATATGATGGTATCTGAGTTTCCGGTGTTAGCCCATGGAAGGCTTATGGGCTCTACCGGCTGAGGAAGTCAGTTTTGTTGTAGTGTGCTGGATTTATTTCATTTAGCTAAGGGTCAAACTTTTCTTCTGTTGCTGGACAACTTTCGTGGTTTGGCAGGCAATCAATCAACACCTATGGATTCTCCCAACGGGAGTGGAATTGCTGTCACGCTGGGAAAGTGGGCAACCACGGGTTGCCCAGTAATGTTCTCTTGTAGGCATCCTGAGAAACACAAGCTGGCATATATAAACTTTGTCCCCAGGATATACGTCACGGATAGCAATGTCACATGTTCATTGCTCTTTGTTTGTTGGCATATGCATCCTGTCTCGACATGCACAACCACTCCGATCTTTCTTGAGATGTTTTGCACCGGTGCCAAAGAAGCCTCTGTTGCCCGGACCTGTTCATTTGAGAGGGACTCCACGGGGCCTTGCGCAAGTTTCGCAAAAACATCTCTATGGATGTGATTCGGCCACGAAGGCGTTCAAGTAAAGTTAGTTCTTACAAGTACGAAAGGTTGATGTACATACATAACATGACTTTATCATTCCACCTGGTTGTTGGATGCACGCTGACCAATTGCAACTAACACCTCCTTCCTCACAGTTTTTATAGAGTTTGTGCCAGTCTGGCCATTTAAGGGTCGTCTCCCCACCACGTTTGGCCGGCCTCTATTTCATGGACCATTGCTTTACTACAGTTCATGGCTACTTGCTGGCATCGCTTGCATTTGACCAAGAACTGAACTAAATGGAGTTTGCAGTAATTATGGACGTTGCTACACCAGATTTCTCCCGAGGGAGTGCGGTAGCCATCTAGCTACACACTGCAGTCTCGCTTGTGGCGTCAGTGGATAGTGGACCCGTGGAAAAATAGCCACGCCTCAGACAAGACTAGAAAGCATTTGCAAAAACGTATTTCCAGGCGGGCGGGCCATTCCACCATTGCTGTTGCACGCTTTAGCGCACTTTCTTGCAGTAGTGGCTTGACATGTCTTTAAACGTATGCTCTTTGACTACTTTTTTGTATGCTTGATGTTCCAGCCTTTGTTAAACACCGTCTGTGCTTCGAAGTCGGGAGCCCAGTGGCCAAGCCCCTGTGTAAGAGTCGCAACTGACATTTCCGAACAGAGCAAAGTGCATGATCTCCAAGCCATGACCCCTTTGCTGCTAGCCAGGCACCTTCCCCACACCTGCGTGGAAAGTCGACCACTTTTTGATAATGGTTCATAGTTATACTCAAATCGGCGTTTTCTCGCGCCCCTACACTACTGATTCAAGCGAGACTTGAAACTCGGATTGAAGTTGCATGGAGGGGATTTGAAGACTTAATTTTCTTCACCCAGAAGGCTACGTCCTACAGACCTACTTGCGCTACAAAAACCTACGAAATCCTTGTTCTCACTTTGTAGTACGAAAGCAATCTTTGCCTTTCGACCCTCTGACCTATTCTGCCCCAAGCTTCTCCTCAGGTCATCTCTGCAGGTATTTAGCAGGCCCCCGTAAGTCTTACCTTGCCTTCGCCTGCATCAGAAGCATCTACTTGAGAATGGACCATCGAAGCAGTGAAGGCGTTCTGACGCGTACATGAATAAGTTTTGCACTTTGTCACTTGCTGTCATCTTTAGACATTGTCCAGGGTTGCTGTCTCATCTGTGTGGTCCTTGATTTTCTAGGTGCAGGATGCAGCCAAGGGGCCATGCATTTGAAAAAAGTGGAGCTTCTCAGCTGTTCACGGGAGAAAGCAACAGACCAACAACACAGACCCTCTGGCACTACTTCGCCCAGTCACTAAGCATAGATGGAATGGACGAAGACAGTAAGAGAGAGGCAGAAACCTCTTCGCTCAGAGAACTCTGACCGTAGTACGTACCGAACTGCTGAGAATTTTGACTCCCAAAAAAGAGGAATCGCTACCACTGCATGTAAAGGCATGGCTTCATTAGCTGAATAGTGCGGTGGCACAGGAAATCGGTTCAAAGTACCGGGCCATCTTTTGCCATGTTGAGGCGAAAGGGGCTGCTGCCCCGGGACCTGGGAAAGCGGCTGGAACCCCGTATATTCGCCCTGACATGAGGCTTCAGTTTTCGGAGGCCCCATGGAGATCGTGGGCATGTTAGCTGCGTAGTTGTGTACCACGGTCAATGATGAACAAAGCGTTGTAGCTTTCCTTGGATTGAGGGGACGGATGTCAATGTCACTCTACGGGCAATCACTGAATCAGAATGCAACCCTCTATTTTTGCCCACAGGTCTTCCAATACTAGTTGCGCCGGCTCCTTCAGGCAGAGCAATACCCAAAAGTTTGCGAACCTGTATCCGAGCTCCTGCAAGCGCAGTGGGGCTTGAAATCACAAGCTCCCTGTGCTTCGCAGCAGCTGCAGGTGTGCTATCTCTTCACGGGCTATACTAATTCCCTCCACTCAACAGTAAGACCCCTCCCTCCCGAATAATGCCTCTCCCCCAGCAGATCCAAAGCAGTATAGTGGAACAACCGTGATTGGGGAGGACAGGAGGTTTGTTGAGGGGCAGGGATGATGCCAGTTCCAAGCGGCTGAAGTACGCACTCACCGCCCTCTGCCTCGGTGAGGTCAGTACTGCATAGATCTCCTACTGCTGTTCTTTTCTGCTTCCCCAGTTGTTGTATGACATGCTCCTATACAACTGCGAGAGAACCAGTGTGTGCCTTCAATCTTCAAGATCCTTTCGGAAAAGCTTCTGTCTTTGTGCATACAGTAGTTGGCACATCCGAGAGCATTATTTAGCATGGGCCTAGCGGTGGTATAGCATGATGGGAACTCAAACGTGACAACACTAGTCACTGTTCTTCTACGCTGGGGGTGTCAATGGAGAAAAGCAACTGCAAGAGAGGAGGTCTACGCGTGAGCTTTGAGGCCTTGTTCAGAGTGACTCTGACACTGGCTGGACCTGGTCATCTAGTTCTGCTGGCTGATCCCGGATGGACGAACCAGATGGTTTAGGATTCATGGTTCACTTTAGTAGTGTGTAGAGCTTGGGGAAACTTCCTCGTCGTTTTAAATGACGACTTCGTCAAAGGACGTCCAAGGGTTTCCGAACGATCTCGTGAAAGGAGTTTGATGATAGGAGCAGGGTGCGGGTGATGGATAGACTCCTGCATTGACAGGTTTCTTTGATCTCGGTGATCTCAGCACGATTGCATGTCGACAGTATTGATTACGTTGTCTAGCTGAAGGTTGCAAAAAAAAGTAGGGTTTGAGAAGCAAGGATCCAGCCTCAGAGACAGCAAATTGTTTCATCGGCTGCCCACAGACCCGCCGCAGCATACATGCAAAAGGCTCACTGTGTGAAGCATTCAGGATAAGATTGTTTCTTGCCCGGTACTTTGAATTGAATACTGGTTCTTAGTAGGGAATAAGGGAATATTTTATATAGGGATAATGGGAAAGAAAATGGAAACTACTATCTGAATAAGGAACCCATGTCCATCAAATTCTGTAGGAACAATTTCTGCAGGAAATATTTACTGTAGCTCATATGACGTTTGCCTCTACATGCTGCCACCCGATTGTTTTTGGGTGCAAAGTCCGGGACAGCATGCAGGGATTGGAGAAACTGTATGCTTTGGAAATCGCTTGGAACACCACCTGCTCGGACCAACCTGCACACCATGTAAGTCCTACATAACCCTCATATAACCCACATACTTCCAGCCGCTCTTTCTCGGATCACCGTTTGGTGCTGTCTAAAAATCATGGGTCGCATTTCGAGGCCCGCAAAGTAGACAACAGGTTACTCTGGGGTATGCTGGCGCCACTTCTCTGCACAGGCGTAGCCATTCAGATTTGCCACAACCCTGCTGTTGACGTTTCCTCCTATGATGCAGCTGCTGCTCAGACGGAATCCTAATACACCTACAGCTTGTGAAAAAGTCGCCTCATAGCATTAGAGTTTAAGGTTTAGAGTTTGTTCTCGGGGTCTTGGGGTTGTAGAGCCAGACCTCGATGATTATGAGGGTGTGTGTCTGGTATATTATACCTTCTACTACTGTTATGAGTATTACTACCATTACTCGTACTATTGCAATTGCCATATTGTTATCACTATAGATTCGCAAATACTATAGATTCGCAAATCTTTTTAAGGCTTCTGCGCCTGGGATTTTATTCTTAAGACGAAGTTGCAATGGCTTGGAATAAGCGAGTGCTGCTCTTCGCCGGCGTGGCGCTGGTGGCAAGATTGTTGGAGGCCGGTGCCAGACAGTAGCCAAGATGAGCATGAGACGAATTATGGATAAAGAGGGAGTGTAGAGGGCGTGCAGTCAGACTTTCCGAGATATCGCAAGTTACAAATAACCAGTAGAGTTGCACCGATGATGAGCACCAAGTTGTTGTTCTTGGTATTAAGTTTTAACGTCCATTGCTTCCCTCAATCCCGAGACCGTGCAAGCAAGAAACAAGGTAGCATCGTTGTATCATGCCTGTTGTCATGCTGGATTTCTTCACGCGACTATTGAGAGAAGAGGAGAAGAGGACAGACGGGCATTGTTAAGGTCGAGCCCGTAGTCGTAGGGGGCTTTGGGCTTTGTTTCTTCAAATCCTGACTGAATACGGGCCATATTAGGCTGCTCATATCCTTGCGTCCTTCACCCTTGCGGCTTCCATGAAGCAAGTTACTCCTGAGCGACCTCGAACTGAAGGTGGCCTTCGTGGCAACGGTGGAGCGGCCTGTGCGGAACCTCTGACCAGAAAGGCTGAATTCCATCAGGAGTAAATTGAGCTTGCAACCATTCACTTGGACCTCCTACAAATATGCGGCCCTCAAGATGATTGGGCAGTCCTCTTTCCCTTGTTCACTTTAGTTGTTGGCTCACTTTCTGCCTATGCTTTTGTTCCCTCATTTGCATAGCTGTCTTCATGCCAATGCCACCGAACCGGTTGATGTCGTGCAGCGCCTGGACATTCCTAGTGCCAAGGGCCACCACTCTTGCCCGGCAGGCAGTAAACGGCAGCAGCCCCAGGAGGGAGCGTAAGTCGGGAAGGGTTCAGGGAAAGCAACTACATAATTCAGCGATGTGATGTATCCCTTCCCGTGCGGAAGAGGAACGATTGAACCTCCTGCGCTTGAGGGAAGTTTCTCGGTGCTGGGTGCCAGTCACGATGAGTTGAGTCTAGAAGACGAGATCGGCATGCCTCGCACTTGAAGCCCCAACCGTGCGCGGGCAGAAGCCTGAATCCTCCTAAGTCCTGGACATTTGGTTCCACGCTTCCGCAAGGCCCTGGTGATGACCGCTTGCTGTCCGGCTCCCAGCGCTTCTCCTTGCACGCATAGTTAGTGAGTTTGATACCTGAATGCAGCACGCTAACCTAAACCTTTTACTCTGTTTTTGACACCATCCCTTCCAATTCGCCCCATCCTGGTCGTCTTGCCGCACAACACTCACACAGAATGTATGGGAGTATGGGGCGTGGCAAAGAGCGCTACCCGGACAAACTCAGCCTTCACTGGTGCAGAGGTTAAGAGCCCGTAGAGGCTGCTCACTCATCAGCTCTTCCCAATGTGCCTCAGCGCATGGGACCCAACATAGGAAACGCGGCCCCCGACGTCGATCCCAAACTGCTTTGAAGGGTTCCCAACGTTCGTAAGGTGAGAAGCTAGGTACTGGCATGTATACTTTTGGGGCCTTCAAAAACGTCGAAGCAAGCGAGGAGCTATGCTTCTGGCTTACAAAAGACATTCCAACTCCAGGTCCCAGCGAGGTCGCTCCAACATCCCTTTGAATGCCGTGGCGACGCCTGCCTAGCTGTTCCGGGGCTTTTGTGCTGGGTCTCAAGTAATTGGGAAATATCCTCGCTCTTGTTGGCGCCGCCTCATTTATAGCAAGCCGATGAGGGATGAGCTCTATCTCCTGGTTTTGCCACGGCCCCAGCGGCCTGTGGTTTTCCAGTAGCCGGATTCATTCTAGGCCTCGTGATGAGGCTCAGCCTTCTGCTCCCCAACCTCCCGACGTTAGTTCTATTTGGTTTGTCATGACGAGTCCGGGGCATTTCTGCTTGAATGGTTTGGAGAGTAGAAGGAGGCATGGCCTCATACCAAATCGAGATCCCCACAATCATTACAGTTTCCTGACTTTGCGGTCTTGACCAAGCATCCGTAGTCTACACCCCTGCAACAGTGCTAGTGACAACAATCAGTCTTGTCGTTTGAGATGATGAGTGTATAAAACATTAAAGAATACCGCATGCTGCTGTACTGGAAGGCCCTGTGACTATTGTAGGGTCGAGTGCTGCCAGCTGAGGATTCATGCCGACTCTACTTTCAAGCCTTCTTCCCAGCCTCTGCAAGACCCTGGTTAGGGCATCTGTGGGAAGGTGTGTGCATTTGAAATCCTTGCCAGATTTGTACTTGGTATTTGAACATCATCCGCGCACGTGTGCTCCCATGAACTTCGTGAAGGGCTGCAAGTGGGGTAAGTCAGATTCAGGAGCCCCAAGTTGCCCAAGTACAGCCATTCATCATTTGCCTTTTTGGTCCCCCGCCTCTTTAAGATTAGGCGTACATGATTGTGCCATCTCCCCTTGCAGAGCTCTCTACAACACAGCCACTTTACGTACTGCCCCAACCCAGTAACAGTTTTTTCTACAATGGGGCTAATATAATAGCTCATTACTACAGAATGGGGGCATTACCCAACGGACACCTACCAACGCTGACTGTGACTCATGTGGTCCATGCATGTGTGTAGTCCTCAACACGCAGCCATCAACATCAGTCCCATCATGACCGGTCTCTAGGCCGCTGAATGGCTAGCTAAGCCTCCAGAGTTGAGAACTTAAGGGGCCTTTGTATGGGTTTTGGGTTGAGGGTTGAGAACCTAAGAGGCCTTTGTATGGGTTTCGGGTTGAGAGTTGACAAGCTAAGGGGCTTTTGTATGGGGCGTCCGCCTGAACATTCAACTTTTTCCATCGTTTGCAACTGAGAGCAGGCGTTGGTACTCGGGTTCTCGAGCTCCATAGACGCAAGGCCTCTGATCCCCATTCTACAAATTTCAAAACTTTTGGGGCCCTCTTTTGGGAGCCCTAGAATAAGGACTATACTATGGCCCTTTGGGGTGTCTATGGAGGCCCCCCCCCCCTTGTTGGAAAGCACACATGACCGCGTGAGCTGTTGCGGCCCTCGAGGCTAGACGTTTCGAGGTTCACCTCGGAGGAAGCCAAAGAGAGGCCACGGTATGTAGCGAACACTAGGGATACACAGGGATCATATGAGGATATATTTAGAGTAATATTTAACGGTATCAGAGATATACAGTGGTTCTATTGGGTATACAGGGGAATGGAAAAGAGCATGGAGAAACCACTAGATCTGGGACAGGTGAAAGGAGTTTATTGTGAGCTGCTCTGTTTTTGATGGTCGTCACTTTATATGCTGTGCGCTTTAGGAACAGCATGCAAACGTTTCTACCCCCCCCTTTTGACCTCAAACTGTATATGTCCTGAAGCCCAGGCCCTCAACACCAAGGCCTAAACCCTTAACAGGGGTAGGTTTGAATTTTTTGTTTTTATCACACTTAATCCCTGTACTATATCGCCCTTATAAAGCCACAGAACTCCATGTTTGCAGGGCTCCGAAACCTACCGTAGCAAACCCTTTTTCTGCGAGGCACCTGGGAGCGTGTGGGGATCCGCCTGAGGCAGGGATGAGCGAATTCAGGGTCCATGGAGGGACCCTGGAGAAGTGCGAGGATTGCATTAGGCCTAGAGGGTTATATTAGGGGTATATTAGGGTTATATCAGGGTTACATTAGGGTTATATTAGGGTTATATTGGGGTTACATTGGGGTTATGTGGGGATTGCCAGGCTTTTTACCAGGGATCCTTCTTGAAGGTTTGTTTGGAAACTCCGGCTTGGGGTCGCAGCTTGAGGGGTTGAGGTGCTGATTGTTTAGGATGCTTGGGGTCTAGGCTTGGGTATCTTCAGTGTCTGCTCAAATCCTAGTGCTTGGTACATTGATTTTGGGCCCATTTGCTCTTGAAAGGTACGAGAGGAACGGTAGGGTTGAAGCTCGTGTGTACCAGCATGCATTCACGGAACTTTGTGCTGCATGTAGCTTGTGAAGCATACTCGGATGATTACGTGCAGCACAGCGTCTACCCGTGACCTAGTACAAGACCTAGTACGCGGCCTGTTGTGGTTGGGGGAGGGGTAAAAGCACTCTCATGGAAGCTGTTCAAGCTGTTCGCTTCATCATCCCAGCATGGACCCTGATAACACCCTATGGACTCACACTTCGAAAAAACAACTCCCATATCGCAAAGCCCGCCTCGAAGTTGGTTGGGATGCGTGGCTCGTGGAAGCACCTCCATTTCCAGCTCTCACAATGCTGTCACTAGGGCACTAGGGAATTACCCGAGGGATGTGTCTTGTTGAGCTGTTCTCCTCCTTGTGGTGAGATTCGCCGCAAGAAGATTGTTCTGACAGACGCCTTGTTCGCGAGGTTTTTTCTGCAGCATTGTTGAGGATTTGGGAGCCCAAGCAGGGAAAGAAGACTTACCCAAACCAAGTCAACATGAACCACATATAGTTCATTGCTACATGGACAGTAGCCTGTACCTCTTTTCAGGTTCCCTCTTCGTTTGGTAGATTCTGCCTTGGAGGCTCCGCCCTTCCAGCCTGAAGTTTGTCGAAAGAACGTATGTTTTATGGGGATACTATAGTCCCCAAATGGTAGTTCCATGAGCAGGGGGACCCAAGTAATTATGAGCCCAAAACACTACAATCCTGGTTTTCGCCCCCTCCCAGAAAATGTATAAAATAAAAAGGCATGGTGCGGCTAATTTTCGGGAACGCCCATATAGAGTAAGATTACATCCCCTTTTCGGATCTTTGTGGGTATAGTCTTTCATGAAGAAGAAGGTAAGCTCACTTGGTTCAACCTGCCTAAACCCTAAACGCAAACCCTAAACCCAAAACCCTGAGGTGGAGACCCTCGCAACGGGCGAGGAGAATGGTGTCTATGCGGCCAGGCTTGCTGGGATTAGGGTCTAAAGGCTTTGAAGTATGTGGTTTCCACAACACCTGGGGCCCCAACGCATTGTTGAAATTCTATGAATATGTTTTATCTTGTGCACCGTATTCTACGTATTCCAGGAAGGGTGGGTTTAGGGTGTGGGATTGGGATTCAGTGTGCGGCGCCTTGGCTAACACTCGACTTCGGCGGATTGCCTCAGACGAGAAACTTCTTCCGCACGTTGTCTGACGACACCCCCAGACTTGGGTTCAATTTGCTTGTACTGAGTTTAGGCTTAGGGTTTAGGGTTGGTTCGCATTTCGGACGTTGTGGGGGAGGGGGAGGGGGAGATTACTTTGCATTGTGCCCGCAACATTATGGCAGATTGCCAGTGAGATTATCTACGCTATCAAGTGGGTTGCGGCGTCATCATCCTCATGATTTGGACCAGCTCAGAGCGCGCAGCACGAATGCTCGTTGATGGGCCTAACTCTCTGCCTTGCTGCTTACGGCTCACATAACCATCATCAAGCGTGGACACTGCTAGGGGCGATGAGGTGCTTCCTTTTTTCAAGATGCATGAGTCATCTCGTTGCAAGTAAGGCAGGAAGATGACTTCAGTCAGAATTGTTTGAAAAGAGGCTTGAACTAGCCCAGCTCAGAGCTATCCCTGAGTTGTGGCTATCTAAGATCTGCTACTGGTGGTGGTGCTGCTGGTGCTGGTGGTTTCCCAAGAAAAACGTTTTTGGGGAGTCCTGGAAGTTTGACACTGTAGCATCGTACCTGTCTTGACTTCTTTCTAGAAAGTCCTAGATAGGACTGCATGTGGGTCTTGCGGCCTCTTGAAAGCCTGAAGTCCAGACGGTGCGCGTTCTCCCTTCTCCCAACTTATTTTCTCAGCTCCAAAAAACGAGGTTTCTGCTAGAAGGTGCGGTAAGGGCCTTGATGTTCCAGGGCGTTTGTCCCTCCTGAACTCAGTGTCACTGTCAAAACGCCGCAGAGCACATGTCGCAGCATCTTAATGTCTCCGCAGCCATTATACTTACTCAGATATCTGAAGACTGATGCACCACCATCCTACTCCAGATTTACACTTCCAGAGTGTGATGGCAGAACAGCGAATTCTGCTAAGTCTGGCATGATGTTCAACCTGCCCACATAGTATAGCTATAGCAGTTCCTTAAATTTTGTCTCTTGTATGATAGGGCACTATCATGGCTGGAAGGGAAGGTGCCTTGGCCATGCAAAAAACCAAGAGAGTCCCTGCCGCAGGGGAACCATCCGGGTCCGCTACAGCGGTAAGCGAATCTTCCAGAGCTTCTGCGACCCCGAGGCAAAGTACTGAGCGTTCACAGGGACTTTGTGATGCGCCACACGCGTGGTGTTCTACAGTTCCTTCCAGCATCACTGTATCAGAAGTAAGGGATTCGCACACATTCCCTCATGCCTTTTACCAATCATTACAGCAACTTTTGTTTCTAACCTGATTCTGCCACTTAGGGTTGAGGTTTTGCCTCAACAAGTTCTATGCAGCTCTGATAGGGTACATTGGCATCTGGGAGAATGTCAAGACACGCCCAGCGCGCGCAGGGTCAGTGCTTGTTTTGCAGCAGGAGGCCTAGGACCTAGAGCATTCTGAAACCTGGGTTTAGGGCTCGGGGCTCAGGGCACAAGCCAAATTTTCCTGATGAGGTTTACCTAGCCTAGCTGCACCAGTCATGGGAGATTTCCGAGAGGACATTCCACCTTCCAGTGAGAGGATCCCACAAGCACTTCGCCAGGGGACATTTCCCGGCATGTTCAGGCTCCCATGAGAACAAGTATTTCCAGATGGCTTTTTGGACTTTTTGGGGAGTCGCTTGTTAACGCTGCGAGGAGAACAGGCGAATTTTTGATGCAGCTACCTCCTCGGTGAATTTCCGCCGGCTTGTGCAGGAGGATCAGGCCAGCTACTGGAGGTGTAGGATATAGGGTTTAGGGTTTTAGGATTTACGGTGCAGGGCTGTGGGGATTATGACGGCAATCATCAGAGCGCTTATGGAGGCCCAAAGTTGTGGGCATGAGGGGATGAAGAGGACTGTTGTCGAGATGAGATGTGCCTGAGAGCCTAGGCCTTGGTCTGAAACCTTTATGTGTTATCGAGGTATTCGAGCTGTCAGTATTTGGATACCTTCGTGGCTAGAAGCTAAACAACATGACCATAGGGATTACAGAGGCATGTACTGTCGGAATCTCAGGGGGCTCCAGTGGGCATGATGTGGGCCATATGTGAAAGTGTCTCATCAGGTACGTCACCCAATTGTAAGGTTCCTTTCAATTGAGGGATGAGTCATGATGAGATACAAGTAAAGGAATTGAACAACAGCTGCAATGGCAAGCCTAGATAGCAGGGATGGTCGGGGATGATATGTGGATCCGAAAAATCACGCGAAGGATCCCTACAAGTCAAACTGCAAGTTGATTCCAACTTCCCAGGAACCCCCTCTCATTCGGTGGACCTGTAATCCTATACCGGGTTGCTGTGAAGGAACTTGAATTAAGTTACCATAATGGATATATGTAGTAATTTGTATATGATTTCTCCAGTATAGGAACTTAAAACTAAGTTCGTTAACAACAGCCCAGACGTGTAAGGATTGAACCGCTCGGTCTGTAAGTAGATGGCTTTGGCATCCCAAACAGCAGCAACGGTGGATGGAGGAAGTGTTGCACCACATGTTCTTCTCAACATAGTGTACTGACTCTAGAGTAACAGGCAGGTTTATGTGGTTATGAACCTCCAATGCTTCAGAATGCCACTGGACGCGCAGGAGGCCAAGACGCGAACATTCGAAGTGAGCAAGACGGGCCGATGGACCTTGATAGGCGCGCCCCTTTAGAGCGTACCTTTCGTATGCAGACTACTCCGCTTCAAGATAGCAGAGCTCTTGGTTGTTTTCAGTCCTCTTGCTCAAGAAGCTGCAGATGCACAAGCAAGCGTGAAAAACATCAGTCAGTAGTCGCGAGCTTCCAGACAACACGCAGTACTCAGTCTCAAAGTCATGACTGAACTCTGTACCATGTTTGCTGTGGCCTCATTCCACCCTACAGGCATTCCTGTCAACTTCGAGTCCACTGTCGTGGCAAAGGAGGCCAGCACTGGAGCAGGAGGTCAAGTAGCTGCAACATGTGGGTGTCCAACAAATCAGAAGCCTATTCTGGGGAGTCCCTGCGAGAAGGATTTCAGTAGATTGGGGTCTACATGGGGACCCTTGCTCATGGAAACCTACACATTGAAGCCCTCTCACGCCTTGGTGCAACAGTCCCAAAGTCCCTTAAGTGCCTGGATCTTCTATCACGACCTTAGTGTGCTGTGAAGCCCGAGCTGTAAGCCGCAAGAGGACTGGAAGAAGTATGAGATCAGCTTCAAGCTGAAGAAGCAGGGTGCCATGAAGCACATGTCAGGCTCTGTGGGGGTTTGGGGTTTAGGGTTTAGGGTTTGGGTGTCTGTTCGACTACTCAAACTCTTGCACCAGAGGCGCTAGAGAGGTCCATCAAAGCAGGATGATCTCGAAAAATCGGATGTAGATTCTGGGTTGCGATTAAGGAACTTAACTTAAGTTACCACATTGGATATGCATATATATATATGTAATAGTAATTGACGTGGTTTCCCCAATATAGTAACTTGAATTAAGTTCCTGAACAGCAACCCTGGATTGTCAGTTGCAAGGAGGGGCTTATGCTGGAAGCTGGATGCCTTCCCAAAGTTTCATGGTGAAGGTTGAAGACTGTGGCATTACTTTGTTTGGGCGTCCAGGCTCCATTTTGGTGCGCGTTCTTGGTGGGATCAAGAATCCGTGGTCAGAAGCACCATTGCATCAAAATAGCAGCTCAGGTAGGGAAGATTTCAGGATATCCCTATATATAACCCCAAGATGACCCCAATAATCCCTAAAGAATCCCTGTATGTAGTTTCCATTTTCTTTTCCATTATCCCTATATATAGCCCCAATATAAGAGCTTTGACTCTCATGGCTTGAGTCTTGTTCCATGCCCACAGCTATTCTGCATTTGCATTCAGGCAAAAAAAGTCGGTTACAGGGTTTCCAGGAAAAGCGCAAACGCATCCGTGCAGGCTTTTGGCGTGTGGTGCCCCTGAGCCAGGAGATGGGTTTGGGGCGGCTTTATAGTGCGACAGGGGGAATGAGGATGCGTTTGAGACCCCCCCTCAGGAAGCTGTGTCTCTGTCTGTGTGTGTGTGTGTGTTTTTTCTCGGATTTGCCGCTGCAAAGATAGTTGGCGTGATAGTTCATCCTCTTGAGGCAGACATGCTGGAGATTCCAAGCTCAGGGTCTTGATTTCAAACGCAAGTCTCATACCAGCATGCATCTCTTCGGACCATGGATGTTCATGCGGCTGGCATAGGATTACAGCAGCCGTTTGGGCCATTTCTGCACATTGTGTTGATGCAGAAATCCTGCATGTCCTTGACTGCCATGATTTTTGTTTCTCTTTTTCTGAGCGCCTTGACTAGCACCAGTCTCAACGAAGGGGGGTTCCCCTTATCCGCCCTCACAGTGTCAGATCAGCCTCAGCAGCAACCTCCCATTTCGTCAAGCAGCGCATTTGCGACATCCACAAAGGGCATGCAACTTGTATGTGCCTGTCTGTCATGAGCAGTATTGGTAATGAACTCGGGTGGCAAGGCAGGAAAGGACCCCTTAACCTTAGGATCACATAGCGCTTGAAGAGATCGGAAGGACGAGGCCATTGTCCACTTCTACAACGAGGCGGCTCTCGCATTCAGAGGAATACGCCCAACAAACGGTGGTCACGAACAGCTGCAATTCTCCTGGGATGGACCATCCTCACAGAAGCCTGTTAGGATCCCAGTGCTTCCCTGAGTTTGGCAAGCGTCTCCAGTTTTGATAGAAGAAACTTGCAGGGGATCTCGTTAAGGGACCATAAGGGCAGTCACAGAGTCATCTAATGGTTATGCTATGGAGATCCGCTGTTAAGGAACTTGAAGTAAGATACTAATAGTTACTACAATAATAAAAGTATTTGCTATATACCCATAGTATGGCAAGTTAAATAAACTCCTTAACAGCAACGCAGCCTATCCCTTGGCTTCCCATGTGGCCCCAAGAATGGTCCTTAAAGAAATTCTTGCACTTGAGAACCCTTGTCTGGTCTGCTGTTAGGGGAACTTATATATTAAGTTACTATGATGGGTAAGCCAAATCATCTATGTCATGCCCAAATTAAGTCAACCTAGTTTAGATTCCTTAACAGCAGCCCAGTGTCCGCCGCTTTGCAGGTCGTGCCCATTGTCCGCTTGCCATCTATTCTCAGGGGCTTGGGTGGCGCCAGCCTTACCAAGATGGGTCTGTGCCAAACTGATGGTCTTGGTATTCACCCGGGTATAAGATCGTGAATGTAGGGGATTCATACAGGGACCAGGACTTGGGGACGTACCCAGCTCAGATTCTGCTTATCAACCCAAAAGGTTCCCCTGGCTAAAAGCTTTTCAGGATCATTGGCCTACAAAAGACCTTTGAATCCTAGAAGTCTAAGCCACGGCCGCCATAACTTCCAGCAACCGTAAAACGAGGTAAAACGAGAGCACTGACATGTGAGGCCGCCTCATTCGCGAGATGGCCGCCTCGCTTTTAGAGGTGCCGAAGCCTGATGCCTTTGTACAAATTCAGAATGTACTTCTTGCAGGAGAATCCTGGCAAGTACCTTAATAATGATTCTTAGCCACAGTATCGTCTTGATATCAAGTCTTCATGAAGGCAACAGGCTGTCCGTTCCACTGGAGAGTTGAAGACCAAGTGTTTGCCAAGCACGCACAATTCCTGAAAGCCCGGCAGCCTTCACAGCCGCAGCTAGATGAATTATGTGCTGCTGCGTGTCTGAATGAAGATGATGCTGACAGGGACTTCCAACCTTCGCTACCCAAAGCCCTTTAATGAAGCAGACCACCACCACCACTAGCACGACTCAACCAAAGCTCAAGTAGCAACCATTGCTTGCGGCTTGCGTCTCAAAAGCAGCAGTCTTCTGTTAGCAGGCAGGATCGCAGTAGAGTTATGTGTGGATATATTGGTTTGGAGGAGTAGGCTGGTTTCCCAAATACCCAGAGGCGGGGCTCTTCTCTTACGCATAGGCCCCGCTTGGACATCAGCAAATCTCGTCCGGGAATTGTGACGACTCTATCTGTCTGGGGGCCCCAAGCTCTGAGTCTTCAGCTCCTCAGTATTCCGGGTTGCTGCTGCAAAGAAACTCAAATATACTTACTATGAGAAGGACACCCTAGTGTTTACTACATACCATTTACTATATCCCCATATTATGGTAACTTACTTCAAGGTTCTTTAACCGACGCCCAAGAGCTTGCAACCTCAAGCCTTAAACCTTGACGAGGCGAAGCCTAGGCTTATGGGGATTACATAGGGATTAAATAGGGGTAACATAGGGGTTATCTTATATAGGGATAATGGAAACCCCAAACTCCAAGTCTTAGGGATTCAGTAGGTGTCCCGCGTGGCAGGATGTCCGAACAGCCATCGTCCGGTGGCAGACGGAAGAGGCTTCTGGTTTCACTTCAAGGTTTAAGGTTTAGGGTTGGGGTTTTTGGGGTTTAGGGTTTTTAGGGTTTAGGGTTTATTTATAGGGCTCGATGAATCTCTGGAGAGGAGCGGTGGCATTGTCGCAGCTGTTGCGTAAAGGCTTCTCCTTAATAAAATGCTCCTCTGAAAATCCCCAATAATCCCAGAAACTCCCTCAACAATTTTTTAAAGGGCCAAGACCATGCTTAAAAAGGGGTCATGGTAAAACCAAATTAGGGGGTTTTGAGGAGACTTGGGGGTCTCATTCAAAGAATCACGAGAAATGAGAGGCCCTCGTGATTTCCCCGGTTTATCATTGTGCTGATATGGTGTGGACAAAGTATTTCAATTAGATTTATTCAGTTCATGCTACGTCGATTTTGAGTAAACGGGAACTGATTTCAACTAGATGAAGACTAGAACTTCAATAGCTTTTCTTTCCCCCACCTCCCCCCGCCACAACAAAATCCTTGGCAACAACCACCCGTAACAATACATGCTCCAGGAGGTTTTAATTGCGCGGAGACATGTCTTATCAGGGAGAAAGGATTACGTACATCCGATACAAGTATTTCAGGTCAAGCTTGCGTTTGTTCACTTCTCCCTACCATCGAGCACCTCGCTTCCCTAGTGTCTTTTAAAGGAGTAAAGGAGTCTTCAATGCGCGGCAAAACGGGTTTATGATCATGTCGGCCCAAAAGGAAGGTAGAAGACCACTTAGAGGCCTTGCACTGCAAAATCAGTGATACCGAAGACCGAACTGCAAGAAACAGGGGTATCCTCTCTCCCTATTTGAAGTCCGTGTAGCTCAAAAAAAACATGCACCCCAAAACCCGACTCTAGGTTTCTAAAACTTTGGCCCTGGCAGAAGTTTTATCCAGCTTCACATGCTGGCGTGCTCTCCCTCTCTCTCTCCCTCTCTCTCTCCCTCTCTCTCTCCCTCTCTGTCTCTCTCTCTCTCTCTCTCTCTGTGTCTCTCTCTCTGTCTCTGTCTCTGTGTGAAGAGGTGACAGCTCGAGCTTATGAGTTCTTAACTGGGTCCGGGCAACCCCGTTTTTCAGAGATCCCCATGACATATGCAGTGTGGTAAAACCTTACTTCAGCTTCTGGTTCCCAGGAAAATTGCGTATTTCACAAGGGTCCGCTTACACCCTATTGGCCTCTGTCCCAGCACAACCCTGCGAAGGCTCCAAGTGCACATGGCAACATGATTACGGACAATGATTTAGCTGATGCCGCGAACCTCAAACATACATAGCTGACATAGCTCAAATCCACATAAACAGTCCCTTGAGCTAAGATTCCAATGCAGACTCTTGAAGCACCATGCTGAGAGAATCTTGGAGATATCCCACCTTTCACGCACCCAGTTACCTTCAGCTGAAGCCAGCGTCACCATGCAACTGGAGCAGGCATCTGGTCTAGTCCGCATACTACATTCCTGGGAGCCTGGCGCCACTCAGCGGCCTCATGGTTAGGGTTCATAGGGCTTATAGGGTTCAGGGTTTAGGGGTAGATATTTGCCATGACAAGCTTGGAAGCTAGCCCTATCTGTACAAGAGTATGTAAGGAATTGGGGTATATTTATCTGTATATCCTCAGCTACATGTCCACGATCCATTCTTGGTCTAACAGCCAGCCGATCTTTCTGCCCATCCAATTCTCGACACCTACGTGCGCCCCCAACATCTATACTGGAGTGCTGTTAAGGATCTCAGTTGAAGTTATGCCCATTATGGTAACTTAATTTAAGTTCCTTAACAGCAAGCCTGTATGAGACTTTCGCCAGAGGGATCCCCGGAGCCACTGCCGCCGCATGTTGGCGCACACCTCATATGACTCACCTTTGCTCATTGCAACCTTCATTGCTCTCAACAAATGGCTTTCCTTGGGTGCTGCCCCCCCGACTCTGTAAGAGTTGGAGAATATTTTTCAGATAGTTATCTATAGCCCTTAATATGATTCCCAGTACAGATTGATACAAGGTGGGGCCAGTACCCAACTTAGACCCTAAACCCTAAACCCCTTTGGGACAAGCCCAGAAATTGAATCCCAACCTTGGCAATGACTGCCTGACTGAGGGTTACCTAGGAATTGTTCTGAAGGGGTTCAGAAGGTTGTTGCCGCAGGAAACTACATTTCTGCTTGTGTATATATAGATAGTCCTCTTTAAGTAGATAGAATATTGGGTATATGGGGATCTTATTTTCATATACCCAAAGCCATACTCTATCTACTTATGGGGGCTATATATATATATGTATACATATATATATGTGTGGAGAATACATTGTGTAGCACCAACAGAGAGCAAACATATGAATATTCAAAAGCTCAGGCCCCACAGCAACCTCTTCTGAATTGCTTAGGGATTATGCGTGATTTTGAGGAAGAATGGAGCAGCACATGGAAAATCAAACGGAAGCCAAACATAATGTGTGCTTGGGGGTCCAGGGCCAGGATGGAGAGCGGGCATATTGAACTTCCCAAATGGTGGGGTTTAGGGTCTACAGGGCAAAGAGAGCTGTGAGCATTTGGGTTATTCTCAAAATTATGGGGCCCTTTTGGTTATGAATTATATTGCGGCACCTAATGATTATTGAGGGGCACCAAAATGGGATCCTAATGTTGGAAACTACCCAACCCAAAGCCCTAAACCCTAAACCCTGAACTCTATACTATATACCTACTTGGACCTCATGTGTGCCTGTAATTGCAAGTAGAAGGACCACCTGGAAGCGCATCGGCAGTCCATGCAGCTCGGCAAAATAACAGGTGGTTTCCAGGAATGAGGAGAAGGTTTAGGCATTTGGGGCTTAGGGTCTAGGGTTTAGGGTGTTTTTGGGGGGTCCCAGGATGATTATACATTGGCGTCTGTGTTGGGGATTTTTAGTGAAACTTACAGTCAATCCTCATTCAGGAATGTCTAGTCTTGGTATCCATTGCTACACAGGTCTCGTTTCGGGCTTGTTAGCTGCCAGGTCAATCCGCCCTATAGTAATAGCTCCTTAATATTGACTTAATAGGGCCGTAAGATACCTACAATAGATTTTGGTAGTACCCATTACTGGGTGGGGAATTCATCAAAAAGAGCTATTCATCGCGGTCTTGTAGGATGCTCTGGTTTTGGTGCCCACACGTTTGGGCTGACATCGAATCGAGTACTTTTCATAATCACCTGCTCTACTCCCTGACTGTAGGAACCCAAAGCATCCAGAATTTGGAGCAACCCCAGCAAAGCACTCCGCATATCAACATGTCTCCATCCTCAGTGAGATTGAGACCTGCGCCTTCAGCTTTGACAGGGGTAGCACATGCCAGAGTTGTCTAAATTAACTATGAACCGTCTTGGGGTATGCCAAATATCTGGAGCCATTGCAAAAAGCAGTGCAAAAAAGATACTATTGCCGCCAGCGCTGCTGCCAAATTTTGGGTGTTCATCTTGAGCAGAGCTTGTTTCCGTATTTCGTTTTAACTGTGGTGTACATGTGGGTGTCCGTCATCCTTCAAACCCCTGAACTACTTCGTCATCATGAACTCTTAAGGCGTTGTCTTGCAAAGGCCAGCTCTCATACTCTGTTTATTTGCATGGGAGCGAGTGCTCTTTTGCAGTACTTTGACCCGTGCAGAAGAATACCTGGTGCGCAGATTTACCTCCTTCAGCTTTAAACAACCTGAACCCCCCCCCCAACTCAATCCCAACCCAGCACGCCTCACTAAGCCCTAACACATACTAACACCTCAAACGGCCCCAAAACCTCAGAGCAGAAATGGTAGTTTCCCAAAACAAGGGGACCCCAATATAGACCCCAAAATACTATAGTCCTTATTATGGGGACCCCCTAAAAAGGGACCCCTAATTTTGGGAACTACCCAAATATATCTTCAACCCCCAGCGCCAAAAAGCCCCAACTCCCAAAATCCCTCAGGGAAAAGGCGGCCCAACTCACGGAGACCTGAGTCTCCCGGTGAGTGCTGGGCTCGGCTGCTCCCCGCAGAGAGTTGAAAGTGTAGGGCTTAGGCTTAGAGAACCCAAGCTCCCAGTAATTCATTCATATAATATATATATATTTGATTATATATGTGTACATAGTTGTATGTAATATTTCATAACATTATGTTCGGAGCTCTTAAATTAAGAGGTGGGGGGGGGCTCCTTGTTAGGGAATCTCTTGAATCTGCCCGGCGAGTCTATGGAGAGCAGACAGGATGACAGGGAGTATAAGGGAGTTTGTGCATTCAATGCCGCGCACGTTAGCGCTTTGCATCCCTAGTGTTATCTACCGGCGCGAGCGAACGTGAAGTCAAGACGTTCATTGTTTCGTCGTTGCTGTTCTCCGCTTTTTGAACTTCACATTCAACTGATTCAGAAACGTGTGTGCTGGTGTGCTCATCAACTGAACTGATTCCTGCACTTTGCCAGAAAAGCAAGACCTGCCTCCTAATGCTTCATATCCATGCAAGTACTTGTTATGACAGGTAGGAGGAGTTGATGCTTGCCCAGACTTTCCTCAGCAGCTCGCCTGATGAGGCTCTCAACTGGTTGGTCCTTCGACTGCAGGCCATTTGTGGGTTCTCCACATGGGAGCTTTCAGCTGTCGGGGATTGCTTCGAGTTGCTGTTCAAATTTGCGGGTACATCATTCAAGTCCTACAAGCCCGCAATACCCACTACATCTCCTATAGTATGGGTCCAAACGTAGGGAGGAATTCAGATGACCCTTGCGCCCTACCCAAACCCTGAGCTCCGCAAAGTCAGGTGCCAGTACAACGTTTTCATGTTCTCCTGGGATCCAGCGGAGCCCATTTGAGAAGCCCGTCCGAGCTAAGACTCAGGAGCCATTGGTGTCCTCAAAACTTTTCCGGAGGCCGATGCAAGAGTGGCTGCCTATGTATTTCAGCAGGCTTTGTAGAGCTGAAATTCGTGCATTGCAATCCCTACGTAAGTGTCCTCGATGAAGTAGCAGCCTCACTCATCATCATAGACTATGGACCCATCATGATCTCTACAGGCGGTTCAGTGCTTATCTGACGAAGGCAACCTTGTGTACTGGCCCAAACCCTGTAGACCTTCAATCCCTAAAAGTGATCAAATCGCAAGCTTCTTCTGGAGTCCTGGAGACTGCCTATGCCTGCACACTTCTGCGTCCGTCTGTGGGAGAGTACTATCCACGGTTTTCGCCGCTCTGTCCAAAGCTTGGCGTGGATTGTGGGGGAATGCTGCCAGCTTGCGGCTTCAAACTCACCCTGTAACAGCTCTTTTTTTTATGTGTTCATCTTAGCTCTGATGAAAGGGGCCTGACCTTCAGCTCTGTTGTTAGGTTGGACTGCTGACACTTCTGTTTTCTATTGTCCAAAGCAACTTGCTATGACTTTCCACTCGCCTTGCATGAAGTTGTAGCAGTAGCATGCTGGCTCCACCGTCGTGAAGGTTTCTCAGACGGGGACATGAACATGCGATGCTTTGGGTCATGCCTTTTGTGTCCTATCGATGTCAGATAGTTGTCTTGGCTCTGGCGGCCAATTGCACGCCCTAAGCCCTAAACTCCTAAACCCTACCTCTTGCAGCATGGAGAAGGCTTGCCCCAACTTTCACCTCTCTGCTGTACTTTAGTCATGCGCCCGTCTTCTGAACCCCAAATCCCGACACCCTGAACAGAAACTGTAAGCTTTCAACCCTATAGCCTCAGCCAAGAAACAGCTGGGATTCAGTAAGCTCATGGCATCAACCTCACTGTCCAAGCAGAGAGCCGACCACCAATTTTCAGTATGGGCTGTGTCTCAAAATCAGGCGTTGATTTCTGCACATTCAGCACCAAACACGCTTGAAAAGGGAGCTGTGGAGGATCAGTATCTTTGTTTAAGAGGAACTCAAGATTTTGAGACACCCTCATATGGCGTTTCGCTGGCTGGAAGCATGCATGATTCTGTAGACTTGTCACGCGCACGGAATGAGCCCTCGTTTGGATACCCCAGCTTAGAAAGTAATCCCAGCAGGAAGGAACATGATGCGCGTGGATGTATATATATATACACACATATATCTATATGTCTGCATACGTGTATGCGTGTGTGTCTATACGTTTATAGGTGTATATATGCATATATATATATGCATTTATAGAGGGAGTACAAAAACGTTAAGTAGTCCTTTGATGCTAGTAGCAGGTTCAGCATCCTCTGGAGCCAAGGGTGACAATTGTGCACACATTGCCAATCTGAGCTATAGCCTAAACTCCTTAAAGCGGGATTATGTAGGGGGTTATATAGGGGACTACTACTGGGGTTATTTAGAGGACATTACGAGTTTAGACTTTGGTTCATCTAGCATAGCGAGGCAAGCAGCCCTACTTCTCCCCATATTTCGCCTCGTTTCTGAACATTACATTATTATGTGATGCCAGCCAAAGGCGTATGAGCTATAGTCTAAACTCCTAGTATCCCCCTTCAGAAACCCTACAGTAGTCCCCTATAGACTGTAGCTCATTTGCCAGATCTTCAGTTTCAGTTAGGGCACCGCGTTCCCGTTGAGAATCATTTGGCTCCTATCTGAGTAGTATTTTATTTGGGGATACTATGGTACCCAATAGGGTTTAGAGGTTTAGGGTTTAGGGGTTAAGGGGTTTAGGGTTTAGGGGTTTAGGGTTTAGGGGTTTAAGGTTATTTGGGGATAC
>CAJNIZ010047510.1:5894-35999 GCA_905231905.1 Symbiodinium pilosum | reverse complement strand
TCCATGTTCTTTTCCATCTGGTTCTTCGTTATTCATATATATACCAATATGCTCCTGCACAACCCTATAAATACAGTTTTTAGTAAGACCACTACAGTACCCAGGCGGACTCTGTGCACATGTGCAGAATGAGATTTACGTCAAATTTCACCAGCTCATGAACAACAATGAGCTTTTGGCAGGCGTGAACGACACTTTGTTTGCACTTGACGTGTTTGGGGGGTTCCATAAACAGGGGGCCCCGATCTAGAACCGGATAAACTATATTCTTGATTACAGTGTCTTCATAGCAAGGACCCGCAATTTTGGGAAACTCCCATTTGATGCTAGTTCTTGCTGTTCTTCTGTATATGAAAGGCCTTGAACTCACCTTTAAGCTTCTGTGGTCAAGCAAGGCTGCAGTGCATCAAGCGTTCAGTGGGCTTGCGAAGCTGCAAGTGCCCCCTGTACACTTGCTCCTTCTTGGAGTGGGCTTGGCCGCCTTCTCTTGGATGTCCAAAAGCACTCGGATTGTTGTTGAGCAGCGTTTGCGCTTTGAAGACGCTTTAAATCCAAGCGACAAACTTTGGCGCATTCATGGAAATCCCGAATCATAAGCCTGTATATCCGGTGACATGCCTATATGACCCCTATACCCCCTTTAGGGACAACATCTAATTTTCCGTGCACTGTCCCCCCCCCCGTTGGAAACCCGTAAAGCCTAAACCCTCCTTAAATCTTTCACCGCCCAACTCCCCCTTGGAAACCCTCAGGTGTTGCAACTTCCGCGCTTCCCAAAAGTGTGGCATGGTCCCAGACAGCTTCAGTCAGCCTCGGATTCATGGTTTGAACACCTTAAAGGGGCTTATGTGTAATAATGGAAAAGAAAATGGCAAGTACGATGTAGGGTGAAAAGGTTTAGGGGCTATATGAGCAGTAGTCTAAGCCTAAGCTTTAAACTCTTGACAGGGGGTTATATAGGGGGTTCTATAGGGGACTACTATAGGGGTTATTAAGGGGCATACCAGGAGTTGTAGACTATGGCTCAAAAGTTAAGATTCTTACGGAAAAACATAGGATGTCTGTGTCCCAGGCTGTCGGCAATCCAGAAAAGCTAGGTGTTTTGCAGCCCCTTAAAACTTTGACCCCTTCAAACAAGATAAACCCTAAGCCCTTGCAATCCGAGCAGTAAGGCGTTGCCGGCCCTTTTCACCTTTTCGCCTTCGTCGCAGAGAAAGATGTAAAAAAAGTTCTTGATGGCACCATGTGCCTGGACCAAATGAGCCATAGTCTAAACTCCTTATAGGGAGAGTATATAGGGGAGCATTGTAGGGGTTATTAAGGGGATGCTATGAGTCAAATGAGGAAAAGTTCAGAGCTTAGGGCTAACAGCTCAGGAATCGGGGTTGACCCTGAACCCTGAGCCTTGAAACCCTAAGAGTTTCCTCCAATTTCTGGAACACGTGTAGGACCCCGTCAGGATCCTAACTTCTGGTAGGCATGGGCATGGGCTACATGACGTGTGATAAGGACCCGCCAGATACGCGAGTCTTGCCGGGTTAGGGTAGATACGTTGCTACAGGCTCCGAGGAATCCAGAACTTACTTGTTCTTGTTGTGGGAACCGGCGACAACAGAGGTGCATGGTTGCATCGCGCAGTATGATTCTGACCATAGCCTTGTGTGTGGCATGGTTTGGAACGAAGCCCGAACTTTTCATGGCGCTCACCTTCAACAGGGAGACCCGACTTTGTTTCGTGTGATTTCACGTAGTAGTACATGTTTCTTGTTCTGGTTCCCGCTGAAATCTGGGTCTCTGTTTTGGGAACAGTATTGTAGGGACGCGTTCTTTTGGGGTGACTGCTTCAGGTTGGGGATCAAACTTTTGGTATCGAGTGGCGGGCTTAGAGTGATCAGGAGATTTGCAGTTTAGGGTTTAGGTTTCTGGCCGCGCAAACGGATTTTTAGGATCAAATTTTCTTACCTTCAATATTGACCCGCCATTTGCTTGTATGGTATCCCGAACTCGACATCCTCCAGTACATGCGTTCATTAGAACTGAAAGGAAGTTTTACCAAAATCTGTATTCATTGTAGATCAACCTGGGAATACTTGAGGATAGTCACTAGTAGTCAACATAGACCGAGACTCCAAATGCCAAGCCCAGACGCTGAAAGTCAATTCGCCACACTGTTTCAAAACTGGTGGGTGTACCACCCAAACCGGTAACCCGAGAAAGCCTCAACTAAGCACCGAGTCCTGAGCCGTCCCCCATAATCTGGGGCCTTGCACCCTAAACGAACCCCACACGTCAACAGCCCGGCCCAGATTCAGGAGATCTATAGCTCACATCTCGTGCTTGCTTGGATGGGTCTGTTGATTGCGCGCCTTGCTTCCTCAGAATTCGGGGGTTTAGGATTCATAGCCTGTCCTGAAAACAGTTTTCGATTTGTGCTCATTATCAACTCCCAACAAACGGCAAGACACTGGGGGTTCATGGTGTGCGCAGGGTATACAGGCTGAGAATGGCGTAATGTGTGGGCCCCGGAAAGTATAACTACCGTACTGACTTGGTATTCATGGAGCCGACCCTGGCACCTTAAATGCTGACTAGCGACTTTGCCTACCCCTAACTTTGCGGCCAGATCCGTATTGAGTTCAGCACAGAGCTAGATTGGATTGCGGTAATGTAGAAGCCTGACTGCTCTACACCATAGAGCTCGTAATAGCATGAAATAGCATTCTATGTAAATGGAAAATGCTTTCCATACAGCCAGGTAGGAGAACACTCGAATTATATCCAGGTTGTACTGTAACCTAAATTTCCCTTCTTGTTACAGATAACTAGTGCTTCGTGCTATGCTTGCCTAGCCCACAGTAAGATCCCATTCAATTCGATCTTATCCCGCAACTATATGGTACAGAACCACCCCCCAAAAAACAAGGTTACGGCGCCCCGAAGGGGCCGTGCGAGAAAGCAACATGTGCGTCACAGCTTAAGAAGTTCGAACACGCAAAATTGGTGAAATTTGCCCATGTTATGATATTGCAGGCAATAGAGAAGTGCTGAAAGTGCTAGGAGCCGTGGTTCAGAATTCTATTTTCTGCGTTTTAATTGTAGTGAATTTAATGCGATTTTGAAGGGGATTTCTACATGGGGGTCCCGAATTAAAAGAATTTGTAACAGCTTGATGCTAGGAATCGCGCGGGCGCAATGGGAAAGTCCTAATTCTGGAGGACTTCACAGGCTATGCATGCGCGCTTTTTCTAGGCGTCTCTGGCGAGCTCCCCGAGCTTTGCCAACAGGCACGACACTCCGACGCTCCTGCGCCAGAGTGTTTGGTGCAGGTACTTCATGGCCTGCAGCTCCCATCGAACGCGTGTTCTACTGGACAATGTGCTGGGGAGGCACTGCTATAAGTGGCCCCAACAGCAGGCAACAGTCCAAAAGTTGCGTGCCTAAGGTGGGCCCTTCCTGGCTTTGCCCTGCAAACTCCCCGCTACTGTGTCGCATCCGCTTGACATCAGAACTATGACCAGTTCTGCGGGTTGCAGCTGGCCAGCTCTTCGCACCATCTGCCGTGGTCTTGGAACACGAACGTTATTACGCTTCCGGCATGGATGCTCTAGTCACCGTATGCTCTTTAAACATGAACGCTATTATGCTTCGGGTATGGATGCTCTGGTTAGCGGGTGCTCTCGGAACACGAACGCAAGTATGGCTTGGGCATGGATGCTCTGGTCACCGTATGCTCTTGGAACGTTATCATGTTTTTGGGCATGGGTACTCTGGCCAGCGTGTGCTCTTGAAACACGAACGTTATCAGCCAGATGCTCTTGTAAGTTGAGCATCATCGGGCTTATCCTCGTGGAGCACGAGCATTCTTGTACGCGAAATGATCAATATGTGCTTAACCGCAGGGCCTCTTACAGGCGCCGTTTCCAAAAATAAGTCCAATTGTTCAAGCGTGGGCATGTTTCAGCCCTGCCCGGTTGGTCTTGTAAATGGCATGCAAAGCATAAGCAGCTTCGTACCGAGCCCCAGTGTACTGTATGTAATGGGGACTGACGTCTCCAGCAGTCTTGCAGGGGGTGCAAACTAGACATCACCTTAAGAAATAGGGTTCAGGTGCCCAACATGTAGTTTCGCTGAGCAATTCCAGATCAAGGGGTGAGCTGCGGTCCCAATGGAGCCGCGCGTTTTGATGTGCGAGCTTCTACTGGTGCTTAAAGGGGAGTGGGGGAGTGAATATATGGTACCATTGTAGGGGTATGTATGGGCATTATGTGGGGATTCTTGAGGGATCCACCTCCCACCAGTATTTATGTGACTTCTGGATTCCTCCCTACCTCGCACTCGCAAAAAATGAGCTGTGATGATGTTCTGCATTCCGGAGACCGTGGCAGTGGGTCATCTTCATGCTCCAAAATTGCGCAATCGTTGTTGGTAAGATTTCATGCTGCATGTGGAGGGATATGGCGCAACGTTGAAAAGCTCACTTGGCTGGAAAGCTTCCCGGGACCTCGGACCTCAGGAGGAACTAAACAACTCTACGCTGAACTCTTGCCACGCCTAGGCATTTCATGACCGCCTTCTTTGCCCTAGATTCGCTGCGGGAAGCACACCGCTGCCACTGGATCCTAACCCTCGCCCAAACCCTATCTTGGACTTAGACTCAGTCAGAATAAGGGCCGCAGACCCAATAAGAGAAGCAAAACCAGCTATTATTCTACATGTTTTTGGGTTCAGGTACTTCTTGTACGTACTTGTTAACCCTTGCTTGAGGGATCCTAGGACAGTGTTTTGTGGAGGATGTTTTAGGTGGGACAAAGTAGGTTTAGGGTTTAGGGGGTTTGGGGTTTAAGGCGAGGAGGGTCCGGAGGGGCTTAGTAAGTAGGGCATGGCATGGTGCTCAGGAATTAGGTTTTTTGGGGAACTGGCGACATACAGATTCATGATGGTTTCTTGGGATGCCACTTATACTTTAAAAGGCTTGCTGAGCCCTTCCAAGTAGATTTCAACAGCACCCCAATTAAAAACACGATCCTGAAGAGACATCCCTAATCATGCCCCTTGGTCCCCTGTTCTGCAAGCCTCCATGAAGCAAAGCATACAACATTCCCAAAGAGGGACACCCAATGCTGAATCGCCTAGCATCGCCGGTATGACCCCAACCATTGGCCCAGTGGGCACCTCTAGTTTTGGAGAAGCCCCTACAGGACGCCCTAAACCCAACACACCGTAAACCCCTCACTGTAGGCCTGACGGCAGTAATCTTGGAGGCTGCCAGACTTAGACCTCTTCTACCCCAAATGTAAGTCAGCTAACTGTGTAGGGTTGCCCTACATCTTGATTGGGCTACATGTGCAGTTGAAAGCCCAAACCTAAAGCTAAACCCTAAACCCTACAACCTAAACCTAAACATTAAACCCTGCGAGTTTTGATTTCAAGAATTGCCCCAGGTCAACGCAAAAAGGAGGCCCTGGCGGGAGACGTTGAGAAGCTTCCCGCGCGCCTCGCTGTGATAGAGCTTCAGGATGAAGGATTTACAGGGTCCAGGGTTGACTTAGACCTAGATCCGTAATCTGAGGTTCATGGCAGTTTTTTTTTTCGAAATTGGCAATATCATTGAGAGCCCTTTTTGCGGTCTGCTGCTTGTCTCCGCCAGGTTACTTCCACCAATGCACCAATTGAACTTCTAGTCCTTAACAAGCATGCTCCTTCCCGGGCCCTAAACCTCAACCCTCCAAACTGAACTGCAACTCAAACCTGCTAGACCGCAAGCTTCAAAGGCTAGTCGAACCATGTCGAACCCTAACTCTAGGTCCCAAGCCCTAAACTGTAAACCCCAGGCAGGACCCTGACGCTCCGATCGTTGCTATTGACCAACCACGCAGAGTCACTGGACGGCCTTTTTGATCTGTGAGGATAGTGGATGGATTTTTTGGAACTGATTTCCCAAGCAAACAGTGGCTTGCACAAGGTTTTGTAAGGATGTGCGGGGCCTCAATAGCGGTGGGTCAATTGATCAGGAAGTTAAGATTTCAGGATTCCAGTTCTCCGGCTTGTGGTTTGCGACTTGAGGCTTGGGTTTAAGGTTAGGTCTTTCTGTGAGTCTGAAGCAATCCCAGCTGAGCTGTCCCATAGACGGCGAACGAGAAGTGCTGAGTCTATTGTCAAGTAAGATCTCATGTCCAGTACTACCTGATTCAGTAATGTGCCCTACCTAGGACCTAAACCTACCAAATACGCACAATAACAGCCTTTAAGCCAAAAAACCTATGGGTACATAGGCTCTTATTATAGGTAATTGGGAGGTCTAGGTATACCTGCTAGGCAGGTGTTTGATTTGCAAGGAACTCACTTAGCTTCAGCGATCCTTAATTATCCCTGAAGAGCTTTAATGAAGGGAGAACCTAGGGGCGGCTGGCATGGGGGGCAGTAAGACAACCAGAAGAACCTAGAAAGACTGTGGCGGGGCCAGTAAAGACTTCTGTCTGGGAGCCCTGAATGTGAGGTGCCCTTTTTTGGTGATTGTAGATAGAGCTCCTGGGAATTCAGTGAGTGTATATACATGGGGATATCCATCACGGGGGATCCTAAATCAAAATTCCCTAAACAGAACCCTAAGCCCTATACCCTAAACCCTAAACCCTAAACCCTAAACCCTAACCCTAAACCCTAAACGGATCATGGCTGGGCTCTTGTCGGATGTCCGTAGTGTGCATATGCAGGTTTACCGCATCCAGACCCCGTGTTCTCCCGTGTTTCTACGGTCACAAACATCTGAGCTAGAGTCTGAACTCCGTAAAGGCGGTTATATGGGGGATTCTATAGGGGAGTATTGTAGGGGTTGTTAATGGGGATATTCCCGTGGGTGCAATTGTCATGCACTGTTAGACTCCCACATTCCAAACGTTCCAGCCTGAGAAATGATAGTTCTCGTTAGCCGTCAGTTGCATTGAGACCACAGGCCCAAGTGCCGCGAACTCTTTATCTTGCATTGTCTTGAGGTTGTGATTTGCCTCGGGACAGCCTTTTTTTGCGGATTCGAGGTTCAATTGGATTTAGGGCGCTTCTTGGGGGCCACACTAGAAGGTGCTGGACCATCCATGACTGCGCAGGTATTGCGGCCTGAAAGCCTAACGCTAAACCCTACATGAAGAATCACCGATGTTGATTTTTCTTTGGTGGTTTGAGACGTGGAAAGCCAAGACCCCTAAGTCAAGGGTCTAGAAGGTCAAGGTTTTTATTGGGCCCTGAGACTTCTATGGCCTTTATGATCCCAGGCTTATTTGGCACACAATTGCAGATTGGTGCCAGGAAACATCCTATTGTTTGTTGTTCCTTCCATTGCTCTTCCTTGTGTAGCTACCCGACACGTTTGAACCGCATTAGCGCGATCCCACGGTCAGATATTGCATGGCTGTCAGCGCAAGGGTTTGCTTGAGATTTGTTTGGGACAAGTTCCTGTTGTCGGGGGCATCAACCCTCAATGTCAAGCGTGGGTTTTGAAAACCCTTGCCCTATTCGGGCTGTTTTAAGACGGCCACTTCAATGTTGAGGTCACATTCATGCTCATGTGTTTGTCATGTTTTAAGACGGCCACTTCAATGTTGAGGTCACATTCATGCTCATGTGTTTGTCAGCTGTCCAGAGGCTAGTCGGGCGCCTCCCCCGCCGCGGCGACCCAGCATGTATGGCACGATTCCTGCTGTCCCTCGGCATTGAAGACATGTGTGCTCTTGTGGTGTGTTTTGTTGGCCAATGCATCTCAAGTTTTCAAAACTTACCACCAGAATAGCAGACTTCTGAGGACGCATGCAGGAAGTTCAACCAATGGGTACCGTACATGCATTGTGGGTATACTTCTGGAGCAACATGGTACCTCGTCATTTGTGTGTTTTGGACCGAGGGAGACCTAGGATGTTGCAAGTGGCCAGCGCATACGGAAGAATGTGCCGCCCGTGAGCCAAACTTGCCCTGATCCGGAAGCCCAGGGTGTAGGGTTTAGGGTTTAGGGTTTAGGGTTTAGGCAAACTTGCCTTGATCCGGAAGCCCAGGACGCACAACCCGGCGGATTATTCAAATTATATTGGCCGTGAGCTCACGCCAAATGGTGTTTAACATGAACATGGTATTCATTGCAGTGCACAATCGATTTTCAGATTTTGGAATCAGTGTTGACCCCACTAAACCCTAAACCTAGCCTTATTTAGGTAGAGCCCTCGAACCAAACCTCAGCGCCCAAGTCAGGCCCCTCCTGGTGTGAACAACCACACAACTTCTCCAGGGTGGCTTGGTTCAACCAAAAGTCCTGTGTCTATTGTATATTCTGTTCCCTTTTGTGGAGGTTATTGGGGATGTTGAGGGCATCGCGTTTAGGACTTAGGGTTTAGGTTTAGGCCTTTGTGTCCACATGGTACAGGGGTTGAGGGGCTACCACGGACTGGTGGGCTTGGATTTTGGGTTTCAAGGTTTGTGGATGCCCATGGAAGCATAACGTCCAACACCATTTCCAGAGGAAATCCCCAAAGTCACATGGGTACTTCTCACCCCCATATAACACCCATATAATTCCCCTATATCCCCACGGTTTGTAAGGGCCTCCCTTGTTTTTGAGAATCCTCCATAGGCCGCTGTTACGTATATTTTTGGACTGGAAGCTTTGACAGTTTTGCATAAGGGCTCGTATGATGCGTCAAGATGAAAAGACGGGAATCTTTTAGGTGGACCCCCCACCCAGTAACAGCAACTACAAGCGATAGTGGTGATTATAGTGTTGTTGTTTTAGTCTTGGGGTTTTGGGCTTTAGGGTCTCAAGCGTAATCCCTTGGTGAGACTCGCACATGATCTCTCTGGCATGCCATGGTGCATGATGCTGCTATTGTGAGTACGCACCAGAAAACAAGGAATGCAGCGTCGCTGCGTCGCTTAGATAACGGGAGAAGCAAGTACATTATTGGAATCTGTGATAGCTCTAAACGTGCAAAATCCCGATGAAGCCACGCAAAAAAAAAGGCTAACTTTGCTATCTCACAGCTCAAGAAAAACAGGATTAGTTCTGGGATTCAGCTCAACTCGACACATTTTCTAGTTGACTCATCCCCTGCCTCCGCCAAACTAGGCCCGAGGTCAGGCTTTAGGGTTAAGGCCTTCAAAGCCCGAACGCCAAGCCCCAGACATGCAGGCTGAGTGACGCCGCGCCGGTTGCAACAGTGGCTCGTCCGCTTTTGGAGTTGCGTCTGCAGTTCAGGGTCTTTGTCAGGTTTGGGTGGTAGAGTGCATGCAATTAGGGCATGAGGGCCCCGAACTGGGGGGTGGGGGGGGGGGCAGTGGGTTCATAGGGCCATAGGGTTCGACGATGCGGCTGCACTTTTCTCCCTTACCCCGTGGCTGTTTTTTCTTTTTTTAAAATTATTTTCAGGCAGTAAAATATTTTTGGGAGAGCAGAAGATATTCGACATGACATGACACACTGCCAGAAGGGCCATGCGACGTACTTATATAAGCGGAGCCTGCCGATCTGGGTGGTCTCTCACGCGCTATTCTCCTAGTCCGTAGCATATTGTCCATGGATGAGAAGGCGTATGGCTTTCCGACCATGGTTCAGCATGCAGCCTGAACTTTAGAGATGTGTGTTTGGGGTGTAGGGCTTGGGGCCTCCCGGAATCCTAAACTCGATGGCCTTTCGTGACTGATTCTTGGCAGGACCTGGCCTCGAGGTCAAGATTTCTGGTGAAACCCTGGTAGCCCATTGTGGTTTACATGGCAAATTGCCCCCAAATGGCCTCCTTTCCGGCTTTGCATTCGTATAGTTTACGCAGAAGCTAGGATCACGCTATAATGCCAAGGAAGCTGCAGTCAGTTTTTCCAAGACTGGGGTAGCATCCCCATTCATAGTCCTAAACCTCAAGCTGCGAACCCTAGATATATTGGAGCTGCTAAGCCCCAAACCCCTAAGCCCTAAACCCCAAGCCCTGAACCCCTAAGCCCAAAACCCCTAAGCCCTAAGCCTCAAACCCTAAAACCCTTAACCCTAATCCCTAAACCCCACGCCCTGAGCTTGCCCTGCTTTTACGAATCTGAAAGCCGAACCCCCCACCGGAAATGTGAAAACCCATATGAGCTATAGTCTAAACTCCTTAAAAGAGGTTATATAGGGCATTATATGGGGGTTTAGGGTTGAGGGTTTAGTCTAAACTCCTTAAACGGGGTTCTATAAGGGATAAGAAAGGGGACTACTATAGTGGTTGTTGAAAGGGATACTAGGAGTTTAGTCTATGGCTCATATGGGCCGATGAAACCCTAGAATTACTTGTTTGGACGCTACAAGCGGTAGATTCGGGGGCCTCACTTAGGCCCCTAGAACCCTCGCCCCTGGATGTATTGGCAAGGACCCCAAAAGTAGGTAAAGTAATAGCCCAAGAGCCCCTCAAATAGCACAGAAGATTATTATGTCACATACTTTTTGGGTTTCCTAGACCCCATACCCTAAACCCTATAGATCCCTATCCTAGCCTAGCCAGACTTGCAGCGAGGCGCTCCCACCCAGCTCGGAGAATCGCGCACACCCAGCAGCCTCGGAGCAGCCCGCCTGGCTTGGGTTTCGGGTTTAAGGGATTAGGCGGGTTTAGGGTTTAAGGGTCAAGGGGTTAAGGGTTCAGGGCGGGGTTGCGGATTACCAATGAGGATATTACCCTTATATGAGCTACAGTCAACAGTCCTTAAAGGGGGGCTTTTACAGGGGACTATCATAGGGCATATTAAGGGGGATACTAGGAGTTCAGACTATAGCTCATATGAGCTAATGTCGCCATTAAGGTTACAAAGGCGCCATTGAGGATGGACATGGGATTCTCTCGGGTAAGTTAGTCTAGTCCCTAATACATTCCCCAATAGAAACCTATGTCCACTAATCATATGGGAAATTTTGAGTGTAGCTCATGCAACGAACTGTAGGGATGTAATGTGTAGGGTTTAGGCTTAAGATGTATAGGGGCGTATAGGGGTATCGCCCGAATGATGCATGCGCTAAATAGGTAATGGGGATTCATATGGGAGGTATGTAATTTAGGGATGTATAGGGTTCAGGAACCCCCAAAGTCAACCTCGTCGGCTCTTTTTTGTTCAATGAGTTTTTGGGGCATCATGTTACTTACTTTTGAGGTGGAGGATACTCAGGCTGAACACTTCCCCAACGCCAACATTGAATATGCCCTTGAGACGGTATATGTTCGGGGACATATTGAATATTCGGTATGTGAGGTGTAGTATAATTGTCTTGCAGAATAAGATAGATCCCCAAATACTATAATCCCAATAATGGGGATCCGCAATAAGGCACCCCTCTTTTTGGGAACCCCCCCCCACATCTGAAACCCAAACCCAGGATTCACGTAGAGCCTCGCGCTGATGTAGCGTGTAGGGTTTGGAGTTATTCACTCTTCACAGCGCTATCACCCAAATGATGCTGGTTTTTTTTGTTGATTCCGTTGGGGGGGGGGGGGGCCTGCTGATATACCGTGAGAACCCACTACGCCCCGAACCCTAAACCTGAACCATAGACAACATGCGCGAGAAGATGATGCGCAACAAATTCTACGCCTAGTGCAGACCGCATGGCAATGTTTGGACCCGATGAAATGTGAAAGGAAAGATTCAACCCTAAGACCCAAGACCTAATCCGTTGGTTAATTCAGCTGCTGTACGTGTAGTTGAAACAGTAGTTTCCATGACACGTTAAATTTGCCTTTCCCTTTGACTCGCCATGGTATATAAACCCTACGTAACAACGAGGGTGTAGGGCAACCTGCTGGAAAAATGGAGAATCAAAGGGAAGTAGCATGGAAATGCAATGGAAGCCAGGTGGATACAGCGATTTGATTCGGGATTGTCCTTAAATGCTTTTTGAATTTGAACACACTTGGGTTTTGCGCTACAGTTATGTTCTAAGTCTATATAGGGGAATACAGTCGGCAACTATTCAGGCTTCTACTGTAGAGATAAGAGGTTGGATGCTGCCCCCCTCAGTAACAGTTGGAGAATAAATATAATATGGTTATGTATAGCCCTTAATAGGACCCTTAATATAGACTGTTACTGGGTAGGGGCAGTACCCAAATAAGAGGTGATGGACCCAACTTGCAAAAGCAGGATTGGCCTTCATGGACAACCCTTGAAACGTCCTGTGGTTGTTATGTTCAGGCTTGGAAAAAAGGTACATTGACGTCGGTGCCGCTGTTACTGTCATTGTTTCGTTTTGCTTTTGCAGTATTCGTGTTCTTGTTGGTACTCGTTTGATTTTTGTCAACATTGACATGGTTTTGATCTCGAGCACAAGGGGAGCTTGTCATACCACCATTGCCACGACCTCATTGTGAAGTCTTACCCGGAAATTTAGGTTTAGAGGGTTCAAGCGGGTGATGGTTTTTTACGTCTGACACATTGTTTTTCCTTGACCCCCAGCAGGCCCCCAAGCTGAATTCGTAAACCCCGGCGGGGTCCGTGGTTCTCAGGGAGGGTTGCTTTCGGTTGTTCTGTTGGGCAAGAAAGGCTAATCTAGATGTAGGCATTAGGTGTTACTGCTGCTTCTGAACAGACAATCAGGGTCTTCTTTGTGCGACTAACGGTATGACTGTGAAGCCATGCAGGCGAAACTCCAAGCTTGCTATTTGTGAGTGCCTTGCCCGCGGTCTACCTCTGATGCCTGCATTGCATAGCGCCGTCCTGTGGACCTGTAAAATCATCCGCCACGTTTGGACAGCGAGTTTGTGAAGTAGTGTGTACACTGTGTTCTTGCAGCTTGGCTGCCCTTGCTTTTCATCTTAGTAGCCGTGACATGCAGTTGTTCAAGTACACGTGCTTCATTCCTTACTTCTTTTTGAAGTGCGAGCCTGGTTCTTTGTATATAAAGCTGCTCCTGCATCACGACACTTTCGGTTCGGAGAAACTCTACAACGCCTAGCCTATGCACTCTTAATTCGGACCTTTGAATCCTAAACCTCACACCCTACTACACCCTTCTCCCTTGTGCAGACCCTACATCTTAAATCCAAGCTCCTAGCCCTACACTCCACGCCCCACACTCTGTAGCTGTAACCTTCAGTCAGGCAGAGACCAAGCATGCGGTCGACCACCGGGTCACGAAGGCCTTGATCCTCAACAAAAAGCTTCAGAGGTTGCCCCGAGCTAATGTAGAAGCCGAAATGATTTCCGGCGTTGGTCTTGGATTCCTTGTACATTCAAAGTATGGGCAACAAAATCATGTCAAAGTCATGCTTGATTATTGTGTTCTCCGTGGTAAGACGGGTCTGTAGATTTTGGGTTCTAGCATTTTATGGGCCCTCATAGTGCTTTCCCAGCTTCCTGGCTTCGGAAACATCACTTTAAGCAAACTTCCACGCGCTGCTGAGTTTGTAGTGAGAGTTTACGTCGTCGAGCCAGCCCCTGAATGCCGCAACCCTCAAGCAAATGAAGCCCTCCTATCCCATGGCCCGACGGCATGAAGACCTTCAGACCCTGCTTCTGTATTCCCATTGGTATGACCCGGGCGTGTTTGTGACCTCTTCGGCTGCCGGTTGCAACTTGCAGTCTAGCCTTTCAAATCTCAGCATGTCCTTACAGCCAGAAAGTGTTTGTGCGTGCGGCATAAGGGAACTCCCTCGATAAGTTGACAAGCAGGGCAGAGAAGGTCAGCAGAATCATGACCCCTATTCGTATCCCGAAGTATTGGGTTATTGGGAACGAGAAGAAGACGGACCATTTGTCTAACAGACTACTTTGTAGCGAGATTTGTTCAACGCTAGCTTCAAATGCAATACTACCAACTACAATCAATGCGCAACATCAACACACTGATTGGATAGTATTATCTCTTTGCATGTCTTTGGTAAACTGTGTCCCTCCATGCAAGCCCCCCCCCCTCCCCGAAACCTTGAACCATGGGTCATCCCCCCTTACAACAATTGTCTTTGAAGGGGATTAGTTTATCAAGGGGCTATTGTGGCTCTTTTGACCGCTTGTGGTATCTGTTACTAAGGGAAAGGCCTAACCTAAACCGTTATGTGGGACCTTCAAAAAAGCCCTTAAAAGACTGCAGTCCTGTTTAACAAGGGGCCGTAGGTAGCGAAGCAACTCTAAATCGCAACTCGTGTGGAAGGCCCAGTGGGGTGCCTCCGCCTCCTCGTCCACCAGCCACTGGAATGCGGCATGATGCCCACACGGTTTAGGGTGTATAGGGTTGCCTTAGAGTAGGGCAATGCAGGGTTTGGGCTGAGGAGATTGGGATTTCAGTGGGTTCGGGTGTTTACAGGCTTAGGACTTCAACGTGTGGCAATATTTTGGCTTCATTTTGTTGAGGCTTTTTTCGCCCAAAGCTTCCTGCGCTTGTAGAGGTTTCGGGATTGGAGGGTTCAGAGGTTTAGGGAGTGTCCGGAGTTTCAAGGTCTCGTTGCTTGGAAGTGATGTCCTCTGGAGTTCATGGATGTAGGGTTTATGGGTGTAGGGCCGTGGTCCCGTGCTTTCTTGAGTTTTAGGGCTTGAGGGTTTGGCTTTTGAGCTTGATTTCAGAATTTCAGGGTTTACGACGTTTACCAGGAGGAGGCTTATGTGAGGGTTGAGGGGTCTTACTGCTTGGTACACGACTCCAAAATTGGTTCGTAGGTCCCTCCAACCCTAAACCCTAAACCCCCAGACTCTTAGTCTTGTAGTCTTTGAGGGGTGCCATCCCGGATGCTGTGTGGACACAATGGGGCTCCTCACCTGTTTATTACCCTAAGGATCTAAGGACCCAAATAATAGGGCTTTAGGTACCAAATACCATGAATATTATAGTATTTGAGGCCTAAAGCCCTGTTATTTGGGTTCTTGGACTCTGATAGCAATCTGCCCAGGTTCGTCGCCCTAGCCAAGCCACCTGAGACTGCTTTCAGTCCAGGAATGTTTATGTTTAGGCCGGTAGGGCTTCAGATGTCAGACTGGGAAATCCGCCGGGGACATGCTACAAAAGTTTCATTCCTACTACATAGGCCCTACACAATCCCATTGTTCATCTCATTTTTGATGTGCTCTCTCATTTATTTTCCATATGACGTTGCCTAGAGAAGCCTGTCTACATATATATATATATATGTACACGCACACATCTGTCTCTGTCTCTCTCTCTCTCTCTCGCTCTCTCTCTTCTCTCTCTCTCTCTCTCTCTCTCTCTCTCTTTTCCGCTTCATGCGCCATTCTCCTTTCCAAGTGGTTCTGGACTCTAACTTACAACCCCAAACCCTGAACCCTAAACCCTAAATGGTAGTTTCCATTTTATTTTCCATTATCCCCACATGACCCCTCTAATATTACCCCAATGGGTACCTATATCCCTTACCCTAAACCCTAAACCCTAAACCCTAAATACCCCTAAAACTTATACTCAGGCTTAGGTGGCTCTTTGCCTTGCAGCATGCCCACCCTAAAGGTCCTTGTGGGTGCATCATTGATACCTGGCAAGGGATTGCTGTTCGGGTACATTAAGGCAACTTTAGCCTGAGAAGGTTACTATTTGGGGACATGAAGGCCCAAGTATACGCAGACACTTGAGCCCAGAAAGGGGGTCAGAGGATTGCGTTTGGACGCGAACTTCTCACCTCCGCATGAAGAGCCGACGCGCGTTGGTCGCACCGCGCTGATGTTTATGTCTGAAAATGGCAGTCTTCCGTAGAAGAAGAAATGGTGGTCATCTATGTCAAGCCAAGATTTGCCATTTGAGACAGTGATCCGGCACTTTTGAATCGCGCTGCCCTGTGAACGCAAAGAAGCAAAGTAATTTGCGTGTGTCTAACATTTCGGATGAGCAGAATGAGGAGTATTTTGGGTGGGACTACTCTCGGTTTAGGGTTCAGGGCTAGTAGTACTGTAGCCCATGAAGCGGAGTAAGACTATATCCTGCATGCCATTGCTGATTATTGCATAAGACAACTGTCATCCTATTGACTGTTCAAACATTACCAAGCTGTTCAGATGGGGTTATTATGGCTCCCCATACGGGAAGGACTGTATTTTCCCAGGGTGGGTTCTTACCAGGTCAAATCAGAGTCGGTGCGAGCATCCAATCTAGGCAGCTGTTTTTCACCATATGTTAGCGTGAAATGCTCAATGGACTCGGGAAGTCATTCCAGAACGGCTGTAGTTTCCCAAATGCTTGGATTTGTGTTGCTGCTTGCTCCACGAACGGCCCAGGAGAGGGGTGAGAGGACTGCATTTGGATGCGAACTTCTCCTCACCTCCGCATGGAGCCGGCATTCCTAGGTCGCAGCACGACCATGTCTCAAATCGGGAACCTGAGAAACAGCAAAGTTCTTGAAATCTTGTCATAAGAGTACCGCAAAAGTCCAACGTTTGAGACATCTCGTTTGTTTTCTCATAAACTGCATCGCCTCACGGGCGAAAGGAATCCGAGGAACAGAAAAACAGGCTGCTCATCTGGGGTGTCGGGAGGGGGGCGCGCATGGGTTGCAGGATTCAATCGGGAGTACTTCGGAGAGTAGGGAATTCGAGGGTGTGCCCGTTGCATTTCAGCTAGGAGGACTTCAATGGCACAACTCCGAGAAGGCCCATAACAGTACTCATCGCCAAGTAATTAGTAATGCAGAAGCCTACACAATTATCAACCTCATGGTCCTATACCTCTTTCAGCCGCTACAAGAGTCACTTAGTAGCAAAAAGTGCAGTAAGCAAGTTCATGGCCCCAAGAAAGAGTACTTGGTAAGTTGGCTGAGTCTCACAGTGACTGGAGTAGTCATTGTAAACGCCAGCACACGCCCAGTTTTGACTGTTGCAGGGGCTGTTTCTGGAAAGGTCCTTTGAACAAACCCATCATTCTCTTTTTGCTGGTGGTGGGTTGAAGGGATCTCGCCCAGTGCTTCTTATCCTTGCACTGATGCACAATCCACTGATCACCCTCCCATACCAACTGTTATGATTACTACCACCATCACTACTGCTCCTTCTCCTCCTGCTGCTCTGGTTGTATGTCAGGTGAAGGATGCACGGGCTGATGCAGTGGCGCGCACGAGCTATAAACTTAGCAGAGTGAGCCGAGTTTTGAAGGCCTCCATGCTTATTGTTCCATAATATATGACACTGTATTAGAGTATACTAGAATGTATTGTAAATATTGTATGGTATACCATAAAATACAGCGACAAAATATTATAGTATATTATAGTATACTATACTTAAATAACGGATTATACCATGCTTGTTTTGATTTTTGCCAGATGTAGTGTTCCGCCTCTGGACGCCTTTGACCATTACGACATAGGCTGTCCACAGACCCCCTCTGTGCAATGACATGTGTCCTTTCGGCAACCTCGGTCAGGAAGGTCGCGCATTCCTACAGAAGGTAGAGTTATGGCATCGGGTGTTGAGTTCTTGGCTGGGTAGGGTTTTGCAAGCTCTGATTTCACAAGCCAATGATCTCATGCCGAAACCCTTATCACCAAGTCCAAAACCATAGAAACCTCGATGGTTTGGCATTGTACATGCGCTGATGTAGCGGCTGGGACGCATGACACAGTCCTTCCACATACCTACCGCAACGACAGACGCTCTACCTATAGCCTAGCACCCTGGGGAAACTATATCGGCGAAGTAAGGTGGCATGGTTCTATAGCGACCCCGAACAGCCTGCAGTTTGGAAGTAGGTATGAGCCACCTCGAAGGATAGATAGAAACACCTTCCCTCCTAGAGCAATGCCCAGATTAGTTCTGCAGCATGGTGAGCTTGGTTATTTTGTGTGCACACACGCCCCAAGGTTTCAAGAAAGGTAAATCAAGATGAGGGGACAGGAGTGAAACAATTAGCATACACGCTAGACCGCATATTCAAACTAGCCCTCACATCCGCCCTACTTTGTATGTATGTACTTTCTTGCAGGCTGCAGTCTAAACCGTGAACCTTAGGACTGTGCCGAACTGGTTTTACGCTGCTGACTCTCACCATCATTTCACTCCTCCACTGCATGCTGCAGAGCTTGATCTGTAGCTTCCTTCGCCATTTCTGTAGGGATATTGGAAAAGGAAATAGAAACTACTATATCATAACAGGGAAAAAAGCGAATATATTGGGGTTATATAGGGAGATAGTGGAAAAGAAAATGGAAACTACTACTTTATAATAGGGTGATGATAAGGGAATATGTGGGGTGGCCTCGAGGTACTTGTAGCTCAGTCAAAACAGGAATATTTACGTATTTAACCATACTTTGGGGACTCCTAGTTGGGTTATACCTTCAAATGCAATTGGGTTGCAATTGCTCTGGGCCTCCAAGTACATCACCTAGTCATCAGGGGTTTTGGGCTTAGGATTTAGAATTTAGAGGGTGTCAGGGACTGTACATATTTGTCATGCATACACATAAGTGTGTATACACATATACATACACGTATGGAGTAGTCAGTCAAGGGATGAAAGGGCACCACGCCGGGACTGCATAGTGCTGGCTTTGAGACTTTCCAGAGGGCTTGCGCGACGGAAAATCAAGCTCGGGGTTTATGGATTTTGGGGCTCAGGGTTGCATGAGCTATAGTCTAAACTACTTAAGCTGGGTTATCTAGGGGATGCATTATTACTATAGGCCTTATTAATGGGCATACTCGGAGTTTAGACTATAGCTCATATAGGGATAATGGGCATGAGCATGGAAACCGGTTTTTACGGATACTAGTCCCAAAGCTCATTAAGCAACTCAAGAGGCCGTTATTCTACACATTTTTGGGGTTCAGGTAGTCTTGCTGCGGAATAAGCCCCGAAGCAGCACTTTCCAGTGCCAAGCGGGCTTGTAGAATTTCAGGGAGCTACCGTCAGGGCCTGGATTAGTCATGTAAGGATACTCTGCGGGGCATACAGACGCTTGTCAAACTTGGTTCCCCCTCATAAGATCCTAGGGGGCCTCCCAAAGACACCTGCCAACGACCAAAATGCTCCGTAAGAAGCTAGGTACCCCAGTAGTACCCTTTTTCCCTTTTTATTTGGTGGTTTCCTCATTAAAACAGAATATTAGGAAACAGGGTACTCTTATCATTAAGGGGTTACTGGGGAACCTAGGAAGCCGTGGTATCCCTAATGGCTTGCGCTTCTGAGTCGATCTTCTGCAGAGGGTATTCTGTCTTAGGGCCCTGAGCTAGAGAATCTCTTCTAGCGGCGTGAACCTAGGACCCCGTAGCTGTACCTTCAACGTGTATTAAGCTGGGGATAGTATAGTCCGATGAGTCTGAGCAGGATGTTAGACGATCTAAGAAGGATGTGACAGAAGGTTTCCAAGGCTTTCAGGCGGGGCGTTCCTACCAGAATAAGATTTTGGAGGTTCTGCTAAGAGGCATGGTTGCGAAGGCGGCCACGGGCCCAGGGTCAAGGGATGTCTTGAACACTTGGCAGGGATTAGGGCTTAGGGTTATTTAGCTGGGGGGAAGCTGTAGAAGATTTTGAATAGCATGTGTCACTTGATTCCTCCTCAGAGAAACAGTTGCCACAAGAGGTAAGAGAATTTGTGATAGCCCCTTAGTATGGCCTCGTCAAGGACAATTACTGTAAGGGAATGACCCAATATGATATCCCTAAACCCCATGTAATCCATGCATAAACCCTGCAGCTACAGTGTGGGGAATGGCCCATAGTGTTTAATAGAAAGACAACACACAGTGCCCTGGCGCAGCAGAACCTGACTAGAATCCTACAGGTCGGTACAGGGTGTACGGTTTAGGATTGGAGCTTAGGTTTTAGGATTTAAGGTTTAGGGATTGGCACCTAGGGTTTTGTGTTTGGGACTTAGGGCTTAGGTAGGCTGACAGAAAAAAGGGCGTCAGTTCATTTCCTGGTCTTTGGTGTTTGACGTTGCTCTGGTGGATACAAGGAATTTGCAATCCCTGCTGGGGTCATGTCATGACAGAATGCCGTGATTCATCGTGCCCGACTAAGATTATCTGCCCCTTTTCCTTATCGTTGTCTATAAGGAGACTCTGCCCTTACTCAGTTCAACCACCAAAGCATTGAACAAAGGGTCCAAGGGTGCGGATCGTGCATCGGCATTTACGCCCGAAGCCCCAAACCCTGAACCGGGTTGCTGCTGTTGAGGAACTGAAACTAAGTTACTTCAACAAGGAAACTCGTTTATTTACTACATACCCATAATATGGTAACTTAAAGTGCGCTTCTTAACAGCAACCCAGTAAACTCTGAAATTCTTTGAACCCCACGGATACCATGAATATGATTTCCAGCATTTGCTCAGCGATCCCTAACTAGACCCACCAAAATTGTAGAATACTGACCCATGTGGCTATTTTTTGGTGTATCTGGGCCATCATTTTACGTATTTTGGGGGTTTAGGTGCGTACAAAGCAACCCACGTGCCCAAAAGAAGATATTTTGTACGTAGTATTTCAGTGTATTTACTTTATTCAAGGATCCAGGCTATGGTAGGTACAGCCTGCAACCTCATTTGCTGACCAGGATCCTAGGGCAAATATTGGGTTTAGGGTTGAGGGTTTAGGTTTGAGGGCATAATCCACACGGTAAACGATTGAGGGCTTGGGTTTTGCAGAATCTTCATAAAAGCCTACTATATTCCGCGACTCTGTTCTAAGCCATTAAAACCCTGAACTCTGAACCCTAAACCCTAAACCCTATTACACTTATGGAGGCAGCCTTGGCTGGGCTGTTCTGAGTCAGAAATGCTGTGCCTTAAGACCCTTCATACCCTAAAACCCTACCACAGTGGGTTTAGGGTTTAGGGTTGAAACCCCAAGTCCTAGAGATTCACAAGGAAACTGTGTGGGGTGACCCCTACCAAGGGCAATCCTTGTGTCTTCCAATCCCTGCTTGCAGGTCCAGGGTAATTGCAACCTATTTGGTAAGGGCACTCTATAAACCCAGATGAGCTATAGTCTAAACTCAGTACAGGGGGGTTACATAGGGGATTATATAGGGGACTACTATGGAGGCTGCTAGGGTGGATAGTAGGAGTCTAGGCTATAGCTCAGATGTGCAACCATGATTGGGTTCGTTGTTAGTACCCTAAACCCTAAGCCCTAAACCCTGAGCTTAGCACTGTTGGGCATCGTCTTGCAGACCCCCCAGAGCCCTGAAACCCTACAACCTAAACCATCCTATTGGAATCCAGATTTCTGGAAGCCCTGTTAATTCAGGGAATTTGGGTGTAGGAGATAGCCTACCTCGAGTTAGGGTGCATAGGCTTGTAGGGTATATCAGGGTATATGGTTGAAAGTTTAGCATGGGCCCCTGACCTACTGTTGGCCTGTACTTGGGTTGTTTTCTGAAAATATGGATCCCTTTCTAGCTTTGCCAACAGTAATTCCGGGCGATCCCCATATGAGCAGCGTTGTTTTGTCTTTTCGGAATGTACGGGCTTTTTACCTTTAAAAACAATGCTCATATGATCCTCCAGAATCATGACCTGAAACAGTAGACATGCCAACCCCCTTGCCTGGAGCATAGTTGGGCATGCTTTGTTGCTTCATCTTGACCTAGATTGCCTGATATTCTAATGGTAGAAAACAGGATGGATATCTTTGGGAAATCCCTGGGATACCTTTAGGATGATTCTAGGGGTGGGTTTAGGGTTTAGTGCTTGGGGTTTAGGGTTTAGGGTTTGGCAACCTCCGACCATGTGCTTCCTGGTGCTTAGTCTAAGACATCGATCCTGTAGCTGAGTGGCTAGATGTAGGGGCCTATTTGAGTGGAATAGGGTCAGCGGGTACACCTTACTTCTACCAGGGTTATTCTGTGACAGCATTGGATGTTTTTTTAAAGACTTCTACTCATTCCCACCCCAAACCCTAAACCACTGAACGTTCATGAACCCTAAACCTTAAACCCTAAACCCTAAACCCAACCCTAAACCTTAAAGCGCGTGTAAGTGTTTGTGAGACATTGCCAGGCCGAAGAGAAGGAGCAAAGCTTGGAGAGAGCCCTGGAGCAGGAACAGGCCAGCAAATGCTGTTCATCCGGTGGATAATAGAAATCCTGCATGACCCCAAGTACCCTAAACCTTGGGAATAGTGGTACTATAGTATACTAAGGCCATGCAGGATTTTTAGTACCAACAGTCTTACCGGGGGTTTATAGGGAATAAGGGAATACAAGTAGGGAATAAGGGAATACATGATCTAAGGCTTATATGGAGATCATATTCCCTTATTCCCTTCTAAGCATCAGTAAGTCATTGCAGTTCAGCGTTGCGATGCTTTTAGTCTTGGTTTGTGAATCCCGGCTGTAGAGCTTCATGGTTCAGAGGTCCAGGTTTGAGGGTGTAAGGTTTCGAGCTTCAGGTGTAGGATTTATAGAGGTTCGCGTTGCTGCAATAGGGGTACCTTATCGAATGCTATAGTAGTTAGGGGTCTATACATTGGGCCCCCCTATCTGGGGAGAGAATCACTTCTCATGCTCATCTCAGACTCGGTTTTTGATGCGGAGAGGCAACGCAGCAGTGGTATAGCCACTGGCAGAAACCTAGTTGTCAGTTAAGCTGCCGGAAAATTACGTGTGCATCACCGCTGTCAGTTTCTGTGGTAATGCCACCACAACCCATACCCTGAGCCCTAAACCCATACCCTAAGCCCTGAATCGCGTCAACTTTGTACTGGACTACCTGGACCCCCAAAGTAAGTAAATGCTGGACCCAAACCCTTAAAAACAGCCAAAAGGGCCATCATTCTACATACTTTTGGGGTCTAGGTAGAAGGGGTTTTGGGTCGCCTTTGCAGTGCTTTTCGCAAAAGTTCAGGTACCGGTAGGCATACACGTTTGCCTACTCTTAGAAACGAAGGAGTTTGGTTCAGACCTCTTAAACCCCAAATCATAAACCCTAAATCTTAAAACCTCGCGCTACATCCTGAATCCTAAGCACGATGACAAGCGGGATGCTATAATGTTGTCTTCGCCTTCGCTTAAAAAGGTCCCACTCTGCCATGTGCCTTGCGACGCACGGCATGCTGTATACTGTTACTTAGTGGTTCTTAGTAGGGGATCAGGGAGTATAGTCCCTATACAATATATTCCCATACTCCCTAAGAGCCCCCAATAGGGTTGGGCTTTAGTTTCGTTTTAGGGGCCTTTGGGACATGTCAGACTACCTGTAAACACCATCTCAGAGTTTCTAGGTAATCCTTCAGGGGGACGACTATGCCTCTGCAATCTCTACACATCTCTGGTGCACATCAGTTCTCAGAAACCCTCAACGTATGTAAAATATTGGTCTACAAGCCCATAAAGCCAAACATGCAATTCTTGCACGTACTTTGAGGGTTGAGGATTTCTCAAGAGAATTATAACCCTAAATAAGGACTCCAATAATCTCGTTGTAATCACTTTACATCCCGGGTCCCAAGGCCCCCTTTTGTTGAGAACCCTCAACCCTAAACCCTAAACCTTAAAACCCTAAACTCTACCTACGGAATCTGTTAAACTTCCTATATCATCGCTATACGCTCCCTGTATTTATAACCCCTAAATAATGACTATATAACCCCTATATAATCCCTATACCAACCTGTGCAACTGGGAACTTCCTAAGGAGAACCAGGCCCATGCTTTCAAACTCATAGGATCCCAATTTTTGAGGTTTAAAAGCAAACAGATTCTATAGTGATACATAGGGTTACAGGGTTAGGGATGTATGGGGGTTTAGGTTTCTAGGGTTTTCGATTACGTTCACTATGTGTGCCTTCGGCGCCTTCAGCTCTCAATCAGGGTTTTGAGGCTGCATAGCTTAGGGTCTGGAGTTGTTAAGGGATTAAAGTTTGAAGTTGAGTGTGGGGTTGAGGGTTTAAGGTTCGGGGATTCAGGGTCTAGTCTCTAGGCTTTGGCAATTAGCTGTTGATTATATTATAAGGTGTAGGGATTCAGGGCTTTGTTGTTGAGAGTTACGCGTGCTGCTTCTGTTTCGTGTTGAAGGGTTACTCGGCACTGCTTATGAGAGAACATGCGTGGTGTCTGTTTGGGGGAGAGCAGCAGAACTGTCGAACAAATTATTTCAGGTGGGTGCTAGGCCCAAACCTTAAACCCTAATCCTAAACCCTAAAGCCTAAACCCTAAATCGCAGTTTCCTTTTTCTTTTTCCATTAGCCCTCATATTTATTATCCCTATATGGGTGGTTGTCAAAATTATGGTCCCTTTTTGGGTACCCTAAATAGTAGGTGCCGTACTATAATGGGGATCCAAAAAGGGACCATAATTTTGACAACCACCCATATGACTTTGAGGGAGGCTAGAACCCTCAGATGGCAAACTAATCCTCCTTGCAACCTGTCCAGCACCAGTGGTCATAGGAATTCCTAAAATAGGGGGACTGGAAGCTCTAAGCCGTAGGTAATCTCTATATAACCTCTCTGTAAGTACAGTAACCCGTTGAAGGGACCTAATAACACTGGAAACCCCAAACCCTACATAACCCCTACTTGGAGTTCCATTGTACTTATAACCTACTTGACTTAGTAGCTGTAGTTATAACCTAAATATAAGTTCATAAGTACAGTTACCCTAGATATAATTGGGTTCTAATTGCAGTTACTAAGTAGGTTATAAGTACAATGGACCTTCAAGTACTCGTATGTAAGCCTTAGAAGGGACCTATATAATTTTGGTAAACCCCCACATTGGCCGCAGAAAGGCAGCGAAGGCTGAGCTTGAGAGTCAACTCCAGGCTTTGATGCCACGTGGAAAATTCAGGTTCTAGGGATTAGGGTTTAGGGGTGAGGGTTTAGGGATTAGGGTCTATAGGGAATAGGGATTAGGGATTAGGGCTTTGGGGTTTACAGTTTGGGGTTTAGAGCTTCATGTAGACATAATATCCTTAATTAGGGTTTTAGTCTTGTCTGCCCAAGGAAGGTGCGCAGTAGGAATCCACTTGGTTGGAACATGCAAACTGGACCAACCCTACCTAGACCTCAGGTAAACGGGCTTGCTGTTGAGGGACTTAAATGAAGTTACCATAACACTGGGTATATAGAGTTCAGGGTATGGAATTAGGGTTTAGGGTTTACGTTACCATAATATGGGTGTGTAGTAACTAATAGGGTTTCCTTATTATAGTAACTTGGTTTAAAGTTCCTCCACAGCAGCCCAGTAAAATGTACACGGTCTTAGGCTCGTAAGTTTCGCGGATTGTTTGTCTAAGTTTGAAACCATGGGCCCCTTACATATCTACTATATAAATTATATGTACCGTTAAGGGTCTCTAGGGTCTCTAGAATCCCCCCAGAAAACCAAGGGCCCATATTAGGAACCCATACTTCTAACCTTAGGATTTGGAGTTTTAGAGTTGATAATTTGGGAGCTGATGCTCCGAGAGATGGAAGTTTGGAGTTTGGCAATTCAGAGCTTCCTGCCTTAGGGTTTAGGTTTAGGGATTTAGCGTTGAAGGTTTACGGTTTAGGCCTTTGGTTTCCGGAGGTTAGGGCTCCAGAGTGCTTTAGGGGCGAAAGGTATTGCGTTTGGGGTTTTTGTGCCCAGGATGTTTTTGGACGTCGACGGTTCAGGGTTTCATACTTTTGCTTTGCATCACAATCTATGGTACCGCTCCATCCGACGCCCCGCACTTGAAACAAGACTTAAACAAATGCGTTTTTGGGGCAGAGGATCCGTGAGTACAGTTGCCATTTGACCAAAGTGGACTTGTAAAGCAAAACCCTAATTCAGGACTTTGAACTCATAGGGGCTAAGGACAATGGCTGAGAGGTTAGGGGATTATATAGGGGTTCAGGGTTTGGGTTTTTTGGGCTAAAGGGTTTGCCTCCCTAAAGATGATTGTTGGTTTCCGGCTCCTGCAGAGCCTCAAAGCCTGTTAGTCATGAAATCTCACCTCCGCCACCCCTCCCCAGACGGTTGCGAACAGGTCCTTTGGAAAGGCATTTGAAAGTGGTCTCTGATATCATATAAACTATGATAGTATGACATTACGTACTATACATTGTTCTAATATAGTGAAAAGAAGCGTGCTTGCTTGAGTAGATTCCTTTGCAAAGGCGTTTTCCTCAAGCTTGCAATGCTTCCTGAGCCACGCACCATGTTTGCTGTCTGTGGCACTGGCGACTCTGCGTTGTGACCTGTAGCTGGAGTTGGGGCATTCGACGGCATCGCGGCCCTCCCATGACGAGTGCTCCAATAAAGGCGCACGGTACTGCTGCCACTTGAGACCTAAACTCCTAAACCGTATAGATCTAGAGCGTAAGCCCTACTGTATGTTTTAAGCAGTTCATCATAATTCCTAAGCCCTCAGCCTCAAATCTAAATCCCAGCTCAGCGCATACCTCCATCAGGCAACGGCGAACGGAGCATCATGTACTTAATAAGGGGACTTTGGTTACCCCAACCCCTACAATTAGGACCTTAGATTCGTCATATGTTAGGGTTGGGGACCAAAATCCTTAAATCTTAAACCCTACCTGGACCCTGGATGTCCTTCCTTTTTGGGGGTGATGTCCCATAAATTTGTAGGGTATACCTCCAAAAAGGTAGGACATCCAGGTCCAGGTAAACCCTGGTACTTGTACACCTGGGAAGACCCCGGGATCCTCGCAGGTGACCGTTCAAGGTCCCGACGCATCATCCTTAGAGCTTCATGTGGAGCCTGGCACCACCATTGCTACAATCATGGATCACGAACCTAGGCACAAAGGGGCGAAAGCCAGGACCTCAAAGTCAGTTTGGTATGGTGTTTGGTTCGGACTCTAATTAGGACTACCAAAAAGGTACTACATTGGAGGGTCTAGGTAAGCCCTTGAGGGTTGAGATTATAGGCCTGGATTTTGTCAGAATTCCTTCACATCGATCCCTGTAGGAGTCGCCTGCTTGAATACTATAGGGCTATGAAGCCCTTAGGGTTTAGTGTTTAGGGGTTTAGGGTACTCCCTTGTATTTGTTGTAGGTCTACTTAGTATCCCTCGTGGTCCACCGTTGTACGGCCTAATTGCAAAAAAACTTTAAACTACAACCTGCAAAGCAGTTCATAGGGTATTAGTGGGGTACTGAGGGGATAGACTATCTTTCCTAGCTCCAGGGTACATCGAAGCAGACCCTAAACAGAGGTGGAGAGGTACACTGGAGGGCCAAGGTAGCTGTTTGAGCTTTTTCAGGGGTTCCAGGTTTAGGGTCTGCGGTTTAGCTTCAGGGTTCAAGGCTTGGACGGAACCCGATTTTCAATCTCCATTGTAACAAGCACGTTACAAACCCTCCCACAAACTAATGTGAAACCACATGTAAACCCCTTTCTGAAGTACGGTCGTGTTCAAAGTGTGAGAAGCCTAAACAACCATCCGCTCGTCCCCTTACATTTAGGTAGTCCCCGTGTTACCTCCTCGTGAGACGGGTCCGTTTCTCAAACTTGTGGATTGATTGTACATTCCGAAATACCATGCAAAATATGCCCAGATAGAATCACAGCACAAAGCCTAGGGATCCAAATAGCCCAATTTAGGTAACATTTACAGACTTTAGGGCCTAATGTAAGTATTATTTGTACACCTGGATCCCTAAATCCTAAAACCTAAAACTTAAGGGTAGGTAGGTATCCTTTGTACACTTGGATCCCTTGCGAAAGCCTTGAACCTTTGCTGCATGTTTTTGTGGTCGGGGCTGGCCTTAGACCGATGGCCCCAAACCCTCTCACATCCTAAACCCCGACATCCCGACAATCGAAATCAGCAAGCAGATTTCTGAGGGCAGCCAAGGAATCATTCAAGATGCCTGTTGGTTATCGCGCGTGTTGCTGGGTCCCTGTTATCTTTAGATCCAAATTCCATTCCTGTGGCGGGTTCTTCCTCCAAGTATAGAGCTCAGGGAACCCGATGCCGAAAGTCCCAAGTACCTCTTTCTTGCGCCCTTGGACCCATGCAGATGGTGATCTGCTTTACTTTTGAGAAAAGGATCCCACAGCTCCTTGACACAAGAACTGCAAAAAAAGACTCTCCGAAGGCAGCAAACCCTTTAAACCTGAAATCCTAAGCCCTAAACCCGTAAACCCCAAAAACCTCCAGGCCTAGAGTCCAAAACCCTGAGCCCTAACAACCTGAAACTTATCCCAGCCTAGGGCCCCAAAAGTACGTAGAATAATGGACCTTCTATCTAGCTGTGTTTAGGGGTTTTGGGCAATTATCTTGCTTACTTTTGGGGTCCAGGAAGGTCCCACTGTGTCCATAAAGCCCAAGCCATAAGCCCTGCAGCCCGTGGCCTTACTTGAAGCTTTCCCAAAATTAGGGGTACCCTTTTGGGGGGCTATGAGATGAGATATACGGATATCAGGTTTCGGGTTTAGGGTGTCCCCAAATCAAGGGTACCTTTCTTTTGGTCCCTAAAATAAGGAGTAGAGTATGTTGGGGTCCATACCATTGTACTCATAACCTACTTAGTACCTGCAGTTATGACCAATGTATGTTGGCACTTATAATTGCGTTGTACGTTTACAAAGTACCTGGAAACCAAAAGTAGCCCCTCAACCCCTCCAATAGCCCCAGAGCCAAGTATTCCACATACTTTTGGGGTTGAGGTAGGTCATTAGTAAAGCGGACACCCTGAACACTATAGTAGTTTCCATCTTCTTTTCCATTATCCCTATATATCCCCACGATCACCAATAGAACCTCTATAAGGGTTGTAGAACCTCCAAGCAATCCCTACGCCTGACCTAGGCTTGGTAACAGAGACTGCAGAAGTCCTGGAACCTGACAGGAAGCTCTGGGATTCGCAGGTCGGCGTTTTCCAAAATTGTTCGACAGCTCAGGGTGTAGGATTCTAACTACCTTGAACCCCTAAACCCTAAACGTTGAACCCTAAATCCGAAACCCTGAACCCTAGATACTAAACCCCAAATCCTAATCCCTAAATACTAAACCCTGAATCCTAAGCCCTAAATCGCGTGTGTCTTTGAAGTTTAAGGGTCCAGGCTCGAGGGCGGAGGGTCCAGGCTTCAAGGGCTTGGCTTTTGGATTAGCCCTAACTCGGCCCCCAACACTAGGCAAAACAATAGGCTTTAGGGTTTAGGGTTTGGATCAATAGCTCAGAAAAGAAGAATCGACAGCAAGTTCTTGTTCTACATGCTTATGGGGATTCAGGCACTCCTCAAATCTTGAGCTTTAAGTCCCTAGACCTTAAACCCTAAACCCTAACTTGGGCCCACTGGCCCTACACCCCCAATCCCTTTGAGCCCTCCCTTTATGGGATCCTTGGATCCCAGGGCTTAGGGTTTGGGGCTTTAGGGTTTAGGGTTTAGGGCTTAGGGGTTAAAGTTTAGGGTTTAGGGTATAGGGTTCCCCCAAATAGACCCCAAAGAATCGAAGCTCATTTGAGCCTCAATTTAGCAAATATCCTTCTACCCCCACAGTAGCCCCAGTGATCTCGATTATAATGCCTACTTTTATGAGCCAAATCCTAGACCCTAAATCCTAAACCTAAGCCTCAAACCCAAGCCTACTCATTACTACTCATCAAGTTTCCCTAACCTTCCCAAGTCCCAGGTCTTGACTTTAGTCCGCTCAAAGCACGTCATCCAAGCCACCTCCATCAAGACGGCGGGCCTTTTTTGTCAGCTGGTTTTTGTGGAAATCCCCATGGGTGCGCTGGCTTGGGTGTGAGCTTTAGGGTTTACGGCTTAGGCCTTATGGTAGGCCTTAGGGTTTAGAGCTTAGGGTTAGGGCTTTGGGTCAAGGGTCTAGGGCTTTGGGTCAAGGCTTTAGGGTTCAGGGCTTTAGGTTTAGGGCTTTGGGTCAAGGGCTTAGGGTTTAGAGCTTAGGGCTTAGGGCTTTGGGTTAAGGGTTTAGAGCTTAGGGTTTGCACTTAGGGTTTAGGGCTTCGCGTCTCCTAACCACCCCGCCTATGCGTATCTGAGCTATAGTCTAAATTCCTTATGTAGGAAATTATATAGAGGAGTATGATAGGGGTTATTAAGGGGGATACTAGGAGTTTAGACTATAACCCCTATAATCCCCTACATAACCCTATATTTAGCAGTTTCCATTTCATTTTCCATTTTCTTTTCCATTTGATTCTCCATTATTAAGGGGTATACTAGGAGTTTAGACCTTAAACCCTAAACCCTAAACCCTTATCCCTAAACCCTAAACCC